>JBBPCS010004175.1:0-11569 GCA_037974645.1 Hollardia meadi
TGGGTTGTTACCGACATCTGGTGAAAATTTCATGTCAATAGCACCTTTAGAAATATATGTACTGAGAAAAATGGTGACGTGTTCAATACTTATTTTACCAGCTGTATGTGCATATCTTTCCCAATTTATTGCATGATTATAATATTACTGGCTCATTCAAAACAAAGAGACATCATGACCTAGACAATAATTATACAGTCACTAATCAGCCATTAGTCACTGGTTCATGCACAGTGTGTAAGATCACACTTTTCTGAGACTCCTGTGTGTCTTTACAGCAGTATCATATACAACCTATTTTAGTCCAACATACATATACTGCAAGCACTGAGTCCAAAATGTGACTGTTCCCACATTAAATATATATATTCACATTATTACCTCACAGTTATATTTAAGCTATTTAAGTTATCTTTAATATTTGGTTATAATTATCCACATTTTTCTGAACAGCCACAATTCAAGCATTTGTAATGAGATGTGTGTTAAAGTTGGTGGAGACAGAAACAAGCGATTAGCCTTTAACCGGGATGGGGCATGGCGCCATGTGGTCTGACACAGTTTGGGCTTCAACTCTCACTTTTAATGTGTCAGTTTGGCTGTTTGAAGAATATGATTATGTGACTTCTTTTATGTTCCCGGTGAAACATTTTATAAATTCAACTCTTTGGGGCCGTAGCTGCACTGTGAGACAAATACCAAAGCAAATGTTTTGTGCGCAAAATGCCATAGAGATTACATCGACTTTGTGGGAGCAAAGGCAAAAAAAAAGTCTGAAGTGAAACAGAGTGAATGTGTCCAATATCTTTACAATAATGAAAGGAACCTAAGTATAGTTTGAGGGTAGGCAGCTCAGTATTTATTGGTCAACAACTAAAACCTTGATAGCATATTTGAGACTATTCTTTTTGAATGTTTTCTAAAAATTGAAATGCTTTCCCCCTAATCCCCCTAAAAAACTAATCTAATTTCTAAATGTATTCACAGGATACCATTAAATTTTGTATATCTATCAGCAGATTTAAAAAAGGAGACAACACCTCAAGTATTTGTCTTTTGAAATAATCACTACAGATACAGCTGCCTGTGTAACTGACCAAAACTTACAGCGGTCAGGAGACAATTGGTCAGGCCAGCAGAAGGACTGCACAATTCCTTTCCCTTATCTTACCTGGGGACAGCAGCAATGCAATCAGGTCACACACACACACCCTCCCCCCACCCCATGGTAAATTCAGCTGCTGGAAACGAGCTGCATTTGAATGAGTCTTGCTGAATGCCAGCAGCATTGTGAAGTCCAGTATCAGGAGGTGGAAAGACGTGCTTCGGCGTGTTCAAAATGTCCACTGTCACATTTTGGATTGAGGTCAAGATTGCCATCAAAGCAAGAGCATCTATCTAACAGAGGAGGAGGAGGAGGAGGAGGAGGAGGAGGAGGAGGAGGAGGAGGAGGAGGAGGACATCTTCAGACTGCATTGCATCACCTATTACTCAGGCTACTGCAGGTGAATATATTTCTTATATATCTCTTCTGGCTTCAAGATGGAGAGGAGAGGGTGGAATAGGATACAGTAGGATGGTGCTTCCTGCTGCACCTGAAAATTCAACACCACAGCATATTGCCTTATTTATTGCTATTTGCCAGAGGTAATTCTGTCACTCAACCAGCACAGTGAGGGAACCAGTTCATTTACACTTCATTGATAAGGAAACTAACAAGAGAAGCATAGTTCCTAAATTATATATTTTTTCTGTGCTTGTTGCGAGGAAGACAGTTTACAAGGAGGACATCGATTAAAGTTATTTATCTGACAAAGTTTATGGGCCAGCCAAGATAGGAAAGGATAGAATGAGCTTGAATATATAGTTTATTTATCCCCAGGGTAAACATATGTACACAAATCAGATATAGTATAAGGATTAAGATTACACAAAGTTTGTTCTGTACAAAAATGTAAACATGGTGCAGGTGCTATCCACCATAACAATTTAGGATGCGAGGGATTGCAGGTGATGTCCAAAAATAAGTGGTATGTTGACAATTTTTCACATTATTTTCAGCCTCAATATCCTATAAAATGTTGCAAGACAAAAATAAGAGACACAGCACAGACAAACTGGAGAGGAAGAACTGCAGGATATTGATTTCAGTGATGCTGGAACATGTGGACCATAGGAATTATTATTATTTATTTGTCTTTATTTAATGCTCAATTTCACATTAGCAAGTGTATGATGTTAATTCCCTCTATCCATTACTCATCTGAAAAAGATGGAGCTTAAATGGATGCTGAACAGCTGCCTTTAACCATATATCTGTACTTACACAGAGAAACTAATTAGAAGTACACTAATACACTTTAATTACTGTAATTTTCAGAGCCATTTAAGTGAGGTTCATACACCAACTACATCCTCACAGATGAGATGTAATGAACATTTGACTATTGTGCTATTTCCAGAAATAAAAGACCAGACCTTAGACACAGCAAGCACAAATTTCATATATGTGAAACCATGATTACATTCATTGCACAGATTGTTTTTCACCTTCTCCATTATTTTATACATGATGTGACAAATAAAAATACCTTTTCCCTTTTAGTCCTGGGCCATGTTTTTCAATCTTGGCGCAGTTACATCAAGTGAGCCAGGGCCATTAAATGGTTCCCATAACTAGATTAGATAAGTAGATTTTGTTTTGTTTTTACATCTATGCTTGATTATGTGTTTTGCCTCTACTCTTCATGTCAATTGTCTGTGCTTGTCTCTTCTCACCATTGTGTTATAGCTGTCTAACTTGCAAATACTACTGCTGCCAATGAGCCAGTTCCCAGGCAAACATGGTTGGCTGTCAAGATGTGAACACACTGTAACATCGTAGCAGATATTATTGTACGTTTCACAACCGCTAACACTGTGTCAGCCACCGCCAGTTACTTTAAGGGAGCTCAGACCCCAGTGTGCAGGTAATTTTCTATTATATTCCCTTTCAACACTCAACACATTTTAGACAGTCATTCTCTGTCATTTCCATCCTGTCAGACTCCAGAAAGGTGCAGTAAAACTGTAACTGGTTATAGCTATATTATTTTAAAATCTGAAAGCTGAAAGTGGAAGAGTGGCCAATAAACTCCAATTGTTTTTCTTTTAATCACTTCCTTTTCCATAATTTGTCAAATTATGATTTCAGGCTGAACTCCACCAGAAAGTAACATGTCATTTATGTGGTTCAACAGTTTCTCTTGATTATCCCTCAATATTACAACATTGGTCCAACATCGCCCCAGACTGAGAGTATCCACATAATCCCAAAAATATGGTTACGCCGAATTCCACCTGCTCATCCAAATAAATAAACATTAAAGAACATAAAACATGGCTAAGCTCAAAGCTTCCAAGTTCAAAGTCAGGTCAATTACTGCCCAATGATGATGCAATCTGTGGTGAAATTCACAGATCCTTGAGTTTGTAAAGTAATCAGAGCAGTCCGGGAAATACACAAATGATAAGGTCCAAAAAATAAGTGTGATGTCTTTGACGACTTATCAGTAAGTACGTCACTAATAATTCCTAAGGGATGGGTATATTAAATAATGATGAGTTACTAGAGAACAGACTGGGAGATCCGATATTAATGAATCATTAGTTATTGATTAGTTCATGCATAATGAATTGATCATACTGACCACTTTCTCTATGACTGGTTGCTGATTAACTCTGAACCAAATGGCACGAAACTAGTAACGACACATTTATTACTATTTATGCTCGCTTTAGCTCGACTCCAATGAGGAGCTAATGGCTGCGCAACAACTTGAATTACTGACTTTGAGGGAAAATATTAGCTCAAAAATAAAAATCGCTACCACCTATATTTTTTAAATCTGATTAGTTTAATCAGTTCCATAGTTATTAATTACTTTGAGTTGGATTTTGAGTTCCAGATTTATATATTATTTATTTGTTACTTTGACTAGATGTTCAGTTCAACAGCTATTCAGTTTCTAATCAAGTTATTTATCCTTTATGTGCTCCTTCAAGTCAAGTTTACCTGAGCGGGACACAAAGAGTTCCTCATTTGTTCCTTAAAGTGGAAATAGACAACTTTCCTCCCCCATTGGCGCTGCAGTTGCAAAGACAGCATTAGCAGCATGGCTACTGCTAGCAGCCTGGCTATTGTCCAAAGAAAGAGCAACTGTAAGAATTCCAGTTGGACATAAAACTCTGGTCTCTGTGTTATGATAAAGGCAGAGTAAACACCCAGCTGCATTAATAAGTTGGCAGGTCTTGTTACTTACTGGTCTAATAGAAAAAATTGTTGGTTTTGAACCCGGTGGTAAGGGGGAACACATCAACGGGGGTACATAGCTTTGTACTGGAAAAAATTAAGACGCTGTTCCCTCGTTAAAAACATTCAGTGAAAGCTGTCTTTTTTGCTTGTATACAACTTTACTACTGATGAGGTGTTTCAGGCAGTTCAGGATTTTGGGGAAAAATCCAAAAAACATAACATGTCCCCTTTAAAATCACAATTTAAAATTTTATTGAATGCTCAGTCTTAATACCAGACTGTAAAGAATAAATATTTACAAGATATGAATCATGTGGATGAATGCTTCCAGTTTATATGTTTATGTTTTACACTGTTGCTCTCTGTTTAACCAAAAGTAAGAGAGGTAAAGGAAAGAGTCATGTTAAAATTGTTGCCACATTGAATTTTGCCTTATGGTACACTGTGCATACAATAAAAGAAAGGCTTGCATGGTTGATGTCTTTTTCAGAGGAAAGTCACTACTGTAAGTTTTCGAATGCAGCCACATAGTTTTTAAGATTTATTAAAAGACATTCTTTTTTGTGCCTCCTAAACCATAAAATGGCACAAAATATTTAAAACCCCAATTCCAAGTTTCAAACAAGTTGGGACAGGGGCAACAAAAGACTGGGAAAGTTATGGAATGCTCAAATTGATTGGAACATTCCACAGGTAAAGAGGTTAATTGGTAACAGTTGATAGTATCATGATTGAGTATGAAAGGGGCATCCTCAAAAGGCTCAGTCCTTCACAGAGAAGGATGGGGAGAGGTTCACCATTTTGTGAAAAAGTACATGGGCAAATAGGCTAACAGTTTAAGAACAACATTTCTCAACATGCAACTGCAAGGAATTTGGGGATTTCACCATCTACAGCCCATAATATCTCTGCACGTAAGGGGCAAGGATGAAAACTAACACTGAATGGCTGTGGCCTTCGATACCTCAGGGGGCACTGCATTAAAAACCAACATGATTCTATGAAGGATATTACTACATGGGCTCAGGAACATTTTGGAAAACTATTGTCAGTAAACACAGTTTATGTCGCTGCATTTACAAATGCAAGTTAAGACTCTACCATGCGAAGTGCAAGCCATAACAACATCCAGAAACGCTGCCGACTTCTCTGGGCCTGAGCTCATCTGAGATGGACTGACGCAAAGTGGAAAAGTGTCCTTTGGTCTGACAAGTCCACATTTCAAACGGTTTTTGGAAATCATGGATGTTGTGTCCTTCGGGCTAAAGAGGAAAAGGACCATCACCATTTGGACCAAAGTTCAAAATCCAGCATCTGTGATGGTATGGGGTATGGGGGTGTGTTAGTGCCCATGGCATGGGTAACTTGCACATCTGTGATGGCAACATTAATGCTGAAAGGTAGGCTACATACAGGGTTTGGAACAACATATGCTGCCATCCAGACAACGCCTTTTTCAGGGACGTCCCTGGTTATTCCAGCACAGCCAAATTCTGCGCGCCTTACAACAGGGTGGCTTCAGCGTAAAAGAGTGTGGGTACTAGACTGGCCTGCCTGCAGTCCAGACCTGTCCCCCATTGAAAATGTGTGCTGCATTATGAAGCACAAAATACGACAACAGAGACCTCAGACTGTTGAGCAACTGAAGTCATATATCAAGCAAGAATGGGACAGGATTCTACTTTTAAAACTTCAACAATTAGTGTCCTCTCCTCCCAAATGCTTACTGAGTATTGTTAAAAGAAAAGGTGATGGAAGACAATGGTAAACATGCTCCTGTCTGAATTTCTTTGACACGTGTTGCAGGAATCAAATTCAAAATGAGCATATATTTATAAAAAGCAATAAAGTTTATCAGGTTGAACATTAAATATCTTGTCTTTGTACTGTATTCAATTACATTTAGGTTACAAAGGGTATGCAAATTATTGCATTCTGTTGTTATAGACATTTTACATAATGTCCCAACTTTTTGGGAATTGGTGTTCATTTAACCCAGGGTGAGTGGTTCCTCAATCCACCCCAAAACATTTTCAGCTGTGGCTCTTTTACATGATGAGTATATATGAAATGGATAATGTTTTGATAAAATGTGCTTCAGAGGTTAGCTTTTGCATCCTTTAGCCAGCCATGAGGGTTCTTAATACTCAACGTCTAGAGTTTGTGAATGTGCTTGGTATATTTAAAGTGGAAATAGACAACTTTCCTCCTCATACCGTTTCCAAGTGGTATTATTGGTGGTGCCTCAATCACAAAAACAGTGTTAGCAACATGGCTACTGCAAGCAGCCTGGCTACTCTCCAAAGTAAAACCGTAAGAATTCCAATTAAAACAATTATCTCGATGCTAAGCAGAGTAAACACCTGGTTGTATTAGGCAAACTTGTTACTTACTGATCAGTAGTAACAGTAGAATGACTGTCAGTTTTGAACCCTCTAAGTCTAAGTACTGGTGGTCAGTGGCATTTCTAGCTTCTATGGCGCTCTTGGTGAACCCCCCTTGCAAAGTCATCAATCATATGAAATCTGCCCAGCAATTACATGGTTAATACTGATGATGGCAAGGCCGCTGCCCATGTCACCCATGCCAAAATCCACCATTGCCAGTGGTAAGGGAGAAACACATATCACCAGGGGTACAGATTTTGACACTCTGGAGCGCTTTATTTTTGAGTGAATGTCCGTCCAGTTGTTTTCAAAGTTTCTATCACTCTCCTTCTTCGCCTTCTTTACCTTCTCCGTTATTAGGGTTATTTTTCTTTTGCAGGGTAGAGTTTCCACATTTATTCCATTTGCTCCACTGTCACCTGGGGATAGTGACCGGGAAGAGCAATGCCTCTTCCTGTTTTGGTTCCGCAATAGCTGACACACTTCCTTTGTGCCATAAACTGAGCCTTTATTTTTCCACAAAATATATAGCCCAGTGGCAGCATGAATATCAAAGTGAAAGTTAGGCTTACAGGGAACTAAATGAATCTAAATGCTGATGCTGTCATTTTTCTTTAGCTATTACACTGTGCAATATATATTTACTTCATAATGAAAAGTTAATGCAAAAAAAGTTGTTTATTGCTTGTTTAACTGCTGCCAGACATGCAGTTAATGCTTGCACAGTGTTTGTTCCCATGTGCAAATTCTAATCTTTATGTGCACCTGTGTCTATTTCAGTGTGAGTTCCCATGGCAGTGCTGTGCAAGTGGTCACCAGTGACAGAAAGTGTTTCAGTGGGAACTGCAGTCTGACTATGCTTCCTGTGAGCTCACAGCAGGAGTTTGTCACCTCTTTTTGTAAACTGTACAAACTCAGCTCTGGAGGGAGAACAACACGTATGTGGTGAGTAGCACAATGTTTATGTCTCTTCATAAGGCACAAACAGCAATAGACTGTCATTTTGAATTATAATTTGTTGGCCTTGCCTGTTTTCTGAGGTGTCAATACAGACTTTCTTTCCACTGCACTGAAGGTAACATACTGGGTCTGGTCCCACTTTCAATGAAATACACAGAGCAGGTGAAGCTTGTGACAGCTTATTGGTTTCTTCTGTCAAATCCATTTCTTTAATGTGCGTAAGAGAAAAATAAAGGAGAGAAGAGAGGCTAAAGTACTTTTTGTGGTGCTTTTGGACTGCAAATGTGTTCTTGTGGATAAGACTGATAACAGAAAATATAATAAATAGATTTTTTTTTTTAAAGATTTCTAGGTTACAGATAGAAATGCTGCCTTTAATGCTCATATTTCAACATGTAGTTAGGGTCTACATCATAATCAAGCAATGATTAGATTTCCAATATAACAATGGTTACTGGGTGGTTCAACTGTTTGATGTTCTACATCAGAGAGTCAGCTAATTGGTTACATTACCAGGTAAATAAAACTAGAAATGTATCAATAAAATAACAAATGATTTTTCATTTTTACCATTTGTAAATATACAAATATAACTTATAACTATTTTTTTTAGCATTTTGTTTACCTTTCTTTTAGCTTTACCATGGAGGCTACAGCCAAGTACGACTTTAAAGCTACAGCTGACGATGAACTCAGCTTCAGCAAGGGGGAGCTATTGAAGGTAAAGGAACATTCACACACATGCTGTATAACACACACCAAACACTCACCTTTCAAGCTATAAATAGCTCCCAATATGAAAAACATTCAAATTGTGGACTGTTAATATGGTTCTAGCAACATTTTATGTAAATCACTCACCTTGATGACTGGACATACAAAACAGTCACACAGCATTGATAACAACAGCATTTGCATCATTGTGTCACTGTTGTCTGCAGCGCTTTTCCATAGTTTGTGCAGCAGGATATGAAAATGTGTTACGAAACTACATCCTGCTGCTCGAATACAAATTTATTTCCTATCTCATTGAAATGAAATCTTTGTGCCTTTTGGACTGTCTTGATAAAAATGTTTACAAAAAAGTAAAAAACAAAATAGCAGAAGTAAGGAGAATGCACATGTAAATACTGATACATTGACCATACAGCCATAATTAAAGTAGAGTAACAACTAAAGTAAAATTCACGCGCATAAATAGTTCGGCAAGTGATTGATTGAATACAAGATTGAATCTTGTAACACTAATTCACTAATTCACGTGTGAGTCTGATGAAATAGACCTGACCCTTCACCGTAATCACTTTTTTAAAGAATTAACAGTTTAAAAGGACTTATTAGTGCATATGTATTAAAACAATAAGAACATTGAAAATACAAATTCCTTTCATTCTAGTCTCTTCATTACATGGGGCACATAAAGCTCATTGTGCCTTACATTCAAGGTTAACTTAACTGCATAGTAACTTAACTACATACTGAGTAGCTTATACAGAATAAAAGGAATAAGACAAGAGAAAGGGATAAAATGTAAGAACAAATCTAGCCTTCAAAACATTTTTCATAAACCCTACAGTCACAAACCACAAATCCAGATACACACACACACGCACGCACACACACACACGCGCACACACACACACACTACTAAAACTAATCATAAGCCTGAGAAAAATAATTTTCAGTTTGCACCACAACAAAGCACTCTCGCTAGATCGTTTTTTAGGGGGGAGTTAGAAAACCAGCACCTGATGACCTAAGAGGTCTGAATAATAATAAAAAAAAGAATCACATATCACAAAATATTGTCGAAGCTCAATATTTTTAGCACTAGTGAAGTCAAGTCAAGTTGTATTTCATTGTCATTTCAACCATGTAGTACAGTAGGTACAGTACTCAGTAAAACTAAACAACATTCCTCCAGGACCACGGTGCTAAACACACGACTGGAAAGATAGTGCAAAGGCAAAATTGTGCACAATATGTGAAAATGAAGTAGTGCAAGGCATGTAAGAGATGTAAACATTACAATGTCAGGAGTGTAAACATTGTTAGGAGTGTAAACATTTCACTGGAATTTGACAGTACCCCAGATGTAGACAGTATACATACGGTATATACATTTGTACAAGGAGTGTGTGCCTGTGTGAAGGTGTGTAGGTATATGCGTGTATGTGTGTGTGTGGGGGTATGTGTCTATGTGTGTGTGTGTGGTGTCAGTCCAGCCTCTGAGAATTAAGGAGTCTGATGGCTTAAGGGAAGAAGCTGTTACACAGTCTGGCTGTAGGAGCCATTAATTAAGTCTGTTTGTTTATGCTGTGTTTGGTTGAAATACTGTATATCTGGTTTAATATGGGGAGGTGTTGCGTAATGGGAACGGAAATCTATTTAGGCACAGGTGTACCAGGTCATGGGTTGATGCACGGGTGAGGGGAGGTCTCACGGTTTTTACCGCTCGCTTGCCACCACGCTGGTGTTCTCAGGCTCAATCATCATATTACCATCACCGTACTATTTTATAATGAACTGATATGTGTATGAGAGTATCTTCATTAAACAGGATCATCACCCAAAGAGAAACGCTGTTTGGACACCAATTTATTGAAGCGCGTCAAAAACAGGGTCTCCATCCACACCCGGCAGAGTGGCTAAACGCTGGTTAGGTTACTCGCTACATAAGTAAAAACCCGATCTCACCTGGAAACGTGGAATGTGACACACATGGTCGCTGCGCTGCAAATGGTGAGTCTTGCCACCATCGTGAAAGGAGCCAAAGGTATGTGCACCGAGTAACATAAGGCAGAAGAAGGAAATGCATACGTCTGTATGGATGGCGGAATGGTTTGTTTATGGATTCTGGTGTTGCATTCAAGGATCTGTTGATTGTGTTGAATTTCTATGGTGCATATAACCAAAAAGGAAAGGATTGTTCAACTCGTCCGACTCTTTTCTTAAAGCAACGAAACAAATTTCTTGAAAATTAGTTAAATAACTTGTGTTACTGTGGAAACCAAATCCATAGGAGTGCCATGTGATGTTGCTGGAAAAAGACAAAAAAGCACACTTTTAAAGGGCTTGCAATGAGGATGGAAAAACTTCAAAGGGATAGAAGTGTCAATTTTAAACAGGCAAGCAAACTAAAGGAAACGATCACCACACTCTTGGATTTCAAGGAAAATGTCTCAGTTGTTCAACAAAATCTGAAAAAGTTCAAAACATTGTGTCAAAATGCCTCTGAACATCATAACACATTTCTTTCAGAGTTCTCTCTACCTGACGAGGAGCAGAGAAAGGAGGAAGCGTGGTTTCAAGCCAAAAGGGCTGGCAATGACATATTTGTTAAAGAAATATCAACGTGGTTAAAGGAAAATGGAGTTCTAAATGATGGTGATGAAAATACAAATGGTGATGATGGTGATGAAACCGATGATGGTGATAATGTAAATGATGATAAAAATGCAAAATCTGTGTGTCAAGATGATATTAATCCTGGAGACAGTGTGTCAAACATGTCAAGCAAAAGATCAAGCAGAAAAGGCCATTCTAGATCATATGTTTCTAGTACTTCATCTGCACGTTTAAAGGCAAGGGCAGAGAAAGCTGCTTTTACTGGAGCAAGCCACTGCTCTGAAAAGGAGACATGAACTGGAAGCACAAGAGGATAAACTCAGGCAAGAAAGAGACAAACTGAGGAAACTAAGGGAGCAACTGGAGCTTGATACACAGATACGGCAGCGGCTGCAAGACTTTCTGTGCAGTGATATTGGAGGAAAAACACATTCGGATGGAATGAATTCTTATGTGAGTAAAGGACTCAAAGAGCAAAGAATTGAATTCAATCCAAATGCAAATGAGTTTGTGCCAAGGGGAAATACCCTGACTTTGGATCAAGGCTCAACAGCGCCACTTGTAGCACCTACATTGGATG
>JBBPCS010004176.1:0-11569 GCA_037974645.1 Hollardia meadi
GAAAGAAAGAAAGAAAGAAAGAAAGAAAGAAAGAAAGAAAGAAAGAAAGAAAGAAAGAAAGAAAGAAAGAAAGAAGTATTCCAAATCCAGCCTGATGGTGGTGGCTCAGTTAGCTCAGTTCTGGAGGCTTTTTGATAGCCTATGATTATCCATGCACTCTGCTATTCACTAACACAGACTGAAAGCCAACCAATTAGCCTTTGGCCTGCAGAAAGCAATGCTCGGGCTGGTTGTGTAGTGGTGTGATTAGGCTATCTGTGATAGCTAGCAGTGAAACCCCCATGTATTGTGTCAAGAGGCTGTTTGGTTTCATATGGCCTGACACTGCTGATCAACTATGACTGCTGGAGAGTTATGATTACAAACATGGAAGAAACAGGATGATAATATGCTTTGCCATTCAGTTAGTCCTTCTGTCAGTCACATTTATTGTACACGGAGTGTAGAATTGTAAATTCATTTTTTAAAAATCTTTTTTGAAATCTATTAATTAAAAAATTCATACAAATATTTTAAAGAAAGCAAGAAAAAAAAGGTAGAAAAAAAACATGTCAAATAGCTGATGTGTTTATAATTGTGAGCAAGTGGATATTTGTGCTCCGCCTGACAACAGGAGAGTGGAGGGAGGAGACAGCACAGACAAGCAGCGCAGTCTGATTAAAACAGAGGCAAGATGGAAATAGCCAGAGTTAAAGGCAAAAAAAGCCATTAAACAGCGGGTATAATTGAGGTGTGCAGCAAGGCCAAAAATCTGTTGTTGTTTTTTTCCATGCAGTGAGTAGAGTGGTGCAGAATGGAGCGTAGCAAGAGGAAAAGAGTTAGCAGCAAGTTGTCACTAGCAATAAATGTACAGTGCAGGTAACAGTTTGTCAGTAAATAAAGGCTGCAGCTTCTCAAGCCCAAAGTCAACCTGGAAAGGTGAAGCAAAATGGTCCCGAAGCAAGAATCACTGTGGTAATGTGAGCTGCCGAGTGATAAACTGTGGTCAGGCTGCTTTGTATTGATATACGTCTATTTGCAATTTAACCTGGGAGGAAAATAAACATCTTTTCTGCTTCCAGATTACGGATTTGAAACTCAGCAGGAAAGACTAATGCCTGGAATAGATTTTTTTTTTCTGGTTACATAAATGTAATTTATGGTGCTGTTATATTGCTGATATCCACACCGTTATTATCACAGATACATGCCCGCCTTTGAGGGTGTGGCAAGCAGGAGACTAAATAGTTTTGACCAGAATAAAAATGTTGTTTTTTGAAAGGCTAAACACCAACAAATATAAATTAATTGAAGCCCATTATTTTGTTAGATAAAAACATGTTATGAATTTTGGAAATACATCAATCTTTTTTCAATAAATTTTGACTTTGAACTTGACAACGGCCTTGATTTTAAAAAAATATTTGGATTACAGTCTGGAAAAAATCCTACACATCCACCACAGGAATCTAACTACAAATATAGCCTATAATACTAATAATATTAGTGTAGCATGTGCAATAGAGAGATTAAACAGATTATGAATTATTACTCCATGTGTTGAACGAATACTGACATACAAAACAAATACTCGAGTACACAAGCACTCAACTCATGCCCATCCATAGTATCCACCCAACCCCCCACACGTACCACATCAACAACACAGCCATGTCCTCTACCTGCAAGTCACTCTCTGCATCACCTAGACCTATCTTAGCTGCTTTTAATGTTAAACAAAAACAGGATTGTTAGACCTATATACTTTTCTTTGAATGCAAATACAAATACTGGCCTCTGCACATCCCTTGTGTGAATTCTCTCATAACTAGTGAGCATGTCCTGTAGGCTTGCATTTTAGAAGAGAAAGAGCGATTTTGAGAGTTAAACATGTTCCGATGAATCCGCGGAGAAACGGTTTATCACTTTAATCCAGTTGTGGCACAAAAACGAAAAGCAGCTTACATCAAACACAATGCATCATTTGTGTTTTTTTCTTTTTACAAGTAAGCCTCGATCAAATATTGATGCATGATGTGATTGTAGTGAGCTTGAAATGAAAATGTGTCACCTGTTCCATAATCCTGACAGGAGAGTATATTAAACGTTAATCCCTAGACTATTAGAAATGGTGGCAATACAAAAAAAAGGAGGGTTGGAAAAGGGATGGGAGAAGGGAATGATAAAAGAGGGATATATGACAGATTTTTAAAAATTTTATTTACACTTTTACCAGTATATACAATCGATAAGACAAAACCTAGGAAATGATTGAACAAATCATAAACACAATAACAAAAAAGAACAAAAAAGTACAGGACGGCACAATACCACATAAAACAACAACATAACAAAGAGAAGAGGGGAAAGACACATTACAGCACCTCACAATGAAATTATTCAGTTCATTATCATATGGTCTGATCCGCACACATGAAAGAAAGGCTTCAAAATATTCTCATAGGGCTTCAGAATTCTAAGGTAATAGTGACTTGCAATGATTTATTTATTTCACCGTTTCCTTTTTTCTCCTCAAGCTCATCCACACCAACACAAGTATCATGTTATCAGTGTCCACTTCTGACTCTGCATCCACTGAGAATGTCTACGAATAGTCTTGGATCGGTGTGCAATGTTGCTCCCTTCAGTGGCCAAATTGTTTTCACTCGATTGCAGTCTTACGAATAATGGCAGAGAAAAAACAATTAGAGTCATAAAAGCTGAAGCATAAGAGCTTGGGGCTCTGCAGACCAACTCTACCATTACGGAGTTATTAGGCGGTGAGAGCTGGGAGGGAGGATTTAAATAAAGACATAGGTTGGGAAGAGGATATGGAGATGAGGATGTAAAAGCATGACTATGAGGAGAGAGGAGAGGAAAGAAAAAATAGACAGAAAAAAGAAAAAGGATACATGAGAGGAAAGGTGAAGAGAAATGAAAATAAACGAGAACAGAATTGAAGTTGGGCTTGTCTGACAGTAGGATATAGTAGGAATATCAAGTGGTTTGGGATGAGGATAACATGCCAGATCAAGCGATGAACTAAGGTATCCCACAGAGGCAGCACACAAAGAAGAACAGCTGTTAAGCAACTCGTTTCACATGAAAAACCCCACAGAACAGAGGATGAGAGGAGGGGAAGGTCTAAAGGAGGGAAAACAAGGAGTGAAAAAATTCACCATTGACTCTGAGATGTTTATTTTGTTACATTTATTTCATCCAGGTAAATTAAATAGACAACACAGTCTGTTTTTCCCATGAAAGCATGAAAACTGTTGTTTTTTTTTTCCAGAGCAGCAAAATACAAATTCATATCTAAGTACATATCACACCAATCTCACTTTGTAATTTAGTAAAATCCTTAAATGAGTTTAATAAGCCACAAAGAACACAAAGGTTCGTAAAGACAGGGACACAACATTGCCAAAGCCATTTAACTTGCCGCTTTTGCTAGTTTGTTTGTTCCCTTAACTGTGTCTACAATTTGTCAGGTCAGAGCTAAAACAATCCCATTATAATCATAAACTATAAAAATCATACCAATGATGTCTTATCCCAATAAATAATTAGCCACGACACCTCCCGCACTTAAAGTAATAAATTGTGCTTATTGTGGTGGTAGCATGGCAGGTGGTGAAAGCTTGTGTCAATTTTCATTTTCCCATTAATTGCAGGTAATGCATGGTTTAATTTTTTTTTTTGCCATCTACTTTCAGCCCCACATCAAGCAGTTTAGCTTTTACAATATATGCCAACTACAACAAGAGATGATCAAATTCAGACCTCATCTGTAAGTGGAGTGCTGCCATAACAGCCGTTACCCTGTTGTTCACTCTTCCATGTGACACTTCACAGCCTTAATTACAATCCACTGCCTGTTTGTTGGGGAAATCCAGACCTCTCAATCCAGTTAAGTGTTAAGGGGAACAAATTGTGAATACTTGATAACAGACACTGTTAAGTCTGCCCCATTAACCATGCTCCATTAGCATAAACGGGAGTTTATCTGACAATAAATCACAGTGATTTTGCTGAACTGCTAATTGTAGTGAACATCTTTCGTGCTACACATGTTCTGCTTTTACCAAAGCAATCACGACAAGCAGTGTACTGCGAATTGTTAGGCCTTCTGAATGTAGTTGTGTCTGAAAAAGTTTTTATTTTACTTTAATGTTGAGTTTCCTGTTTGTATACCATAGTTCTGTGGCTGAATCAGAATAATGAATAATGGCTTTTTCAGTCTTTTAAAACACAGAAAAAACTGCAAAACAATATGCCACATCACAACCTTTATGGAGCTTGTATTTATACTGATACCATGCTGTAACACATTTGACATAAACAAAAAAAAATGCAGCTTGGCAGAGGGTGGCAGCTATCACGGGAGTACCAGTAACATACATTTTTAACCGCTCAATAGCTAGCTGTGTTAATGTGTTATTTAACTACGAGCGCTTGAGCGACACTGTAAAGGCAACTCGGCGACAATGTAGCTGACCACGTCTGGCTGTTTTGTAAGTATGTCGCCGTTTTGTAGGTATGTCGCAGGTAGTGTGAACACAGCGTTAGCAGCTTGGTGCTAACTCTCTGAGTCACATTGGTTGAATTGTTAGCCTGCAGGTTTTGTTGCAACTGCAGGCTAAATAACTTGAGCTAAGAAAATCCTAAGCAGGCTCTTGTGGGTGCCATGAGACCCAAGAGAAAGAGAAAGAGAGCAAAGGGCAGGTTTCTTTTATGGCCATTGTGGTCGTCCCAGATCAAACTGACCAATAATAGCTGGTGGCTCACTCAGTGGGCAGGATTGGCAGTGAAAAAATGTGAAAACTTGTAGGGTTGGGGGAGCCAGGGCCAATGGCTCCGCTTGTCCACAGAACAATAGACCATACGGTCTCACAAAGTTCAGTTTGAATCTCACAATGAATGAATGAATGAACGTTTCTACAACCTGGTGATTAAATGAACTGAAACGGAGCCATGAGTGTGCGGTGCTTTTTCTTGTTTTCTCATATTTGAGCCTTGTTGTCAGTGCCAGCACCTCAAAAAGACTTTGCTGTACGTTTGCCTATCCTCTTATTAACTACAAAACTATGTAATGTAAGTGGGTACTCATGCCACACATCGTTAGAAAGCTAAGATTCTTGTGATTTGAATGATAGAAACCATTTCAAGATACAATCTGACACAGCTGATACAATAAACACCTCTGTCAGACCACCAGTGGACAAACAAACAATAAAAAAACAGAGAAAACTCACCATTGAAGACTAGTAGTTTTTCACTTGTCTCCAAATGGCCTTTTTTGGAGACGACTAAACATAGACTCAGAAAAATGTGTGTAAAATGTTTATTTTCTGTGGGATTGTCATCAAATTTTAAATCTGACTAGGTAATGCTTCATGTTGTGGCCCCAGTATGTTTTTCAACTCATAAGTGCCAGTTTAAGTCATCTACAGGCACCTGTTTTCAAAAAAAAATTCAGGCGAGGAAAAAAATCTTTTATTTCAGTGTGTTCAAAATTCTGCGAATGGTTTGTTGAATGGGACGAATCACCATGGTTAGAAATGTCTGTGAGTCAGAATTACAACTATTGGAGGCTGACATGGAACTTTTTTTGCACCTCGCTTGCTTGTTATTACAGTCCAAACATTGTGTGAACATGGCAAAAATCCAGCATGCAGCTATAAAGGCTCACATTTGGTTGGCAGTATACAGAAGCGTACGCACACTCAGCCGTAATCAACCTGATTCTGCTGGCAACCTGGGAGACCTGGGAGTATCATTAAACATGACACTGCAGAGCCTGTATTTGCTTTCCACATGAGACATAAAGGCTCAGTTTTTATCTTTAGTAGGAGGCATAATAAACAATGAAAATTCATTTCATTTATGGCCAGGCAAATGTAAGATTTGAGTGGATGTAAAACTTCTTGAATTTTGACCTATCTGCTCACTCTGTCACAGATGTAAGAAACACATTAAATTACACCTAGCAGGCTCGCTGAGTTGTGATCACAGTGTGAGCCAGGAGGTCTGGCAGGCCAGATCACATTCTGATCACTCTTTAGATTCAGATTCAAATGGCACTTAAGAACCAGGTGTATTTGTGGTCAAGCCAGGTTTTTGCTTTTTTTGCTTTTCATCTGCAGTTTAGTCACCCTGTCTGTTTTGTTTCATGGACATACAGTATGTTCCTTCTGAAACATAAACTGTAAATGTCCTTGGGACAAAATAGCAAGTATGTGTTCAGAGATGTTAAAATGTAATAAAACGATGAGGACATTCACACACTAACAATTGCCAGTCAGCTGGAAATGTATAGGGAATTAATTTCAATAATTTTCAGATGCTGACTACAAACTAAAGATGAACATGATTTACAATCAGACTCTTAAAAAAAAAAGCAAACTTAGTGCTCTTCCCAAAAGTAAACTAACACCTGTCTACACATGTCCTCTTAAATACAGTGTTTACATAAGCATACACACACACATAGTGTGTACATACATATATATATATAATGTGTATGTATATATATATAGTATGTGTGTATATATATATATATATATATATATAATTGGTAAATATGGTTAGTATAATGATGCAGTTAATTCTAATATATTGAGTATTTCATTAACAGTGAATATTACCGCAAAACTATACATTTTTCAGGAATTAGGGATTTTTCAGGTTACAGCTTTCTTTCCCTCGAAACCAAAAATCATAATGTTCTCCAATCAGACCAATTCGTTTTGTAATAATAATAATAATTTAATTATAATAATAATTAAACTCTGTTTGATTGTGACTCAATATGTTCTTATAAAGGCTAAATTGTTTAGTAGTCTGCAGCTCAAACTTCTGAGTTAGCATCTTTCCTTATGGCTCTCTCTTTTTCCCTTTCAGACAGCTCTAACACATTGGCTGGTACGTAGGTAGGTGTTTACTCTGTAAAAAAAACCCCCTCTCACCTCCCCCACAAACACATTAAATATGGAATCGCAAATTGAAAGTGGACTTGTGTTGACTCCTTATGTAACCAGCCTGCCAGAATGTGATGATATTGAACAAAAAGTTTCTCAGTAATGTGTAGGAGGCAGAGGGCATTGACAACAGCTTTTGCCAGACTGAAACTCATGTTTGGATAGGTTTTTTCCTCCCTCCTTCACTCCAGACATACTGTTGAGTATAGTGAGTAAAGTAAAGAGAGATATAGTCTAATGGCTCATAAAATACTGTAGGCCTGAGAATCATCATCATCGCATCTTTTGGAAAATTTAAAAGTGGTTATATGATCGCACACGTAAACAAACCATATTTGTTTTTCTGACAAGCAACCCCTTGTGGGTCTCTGAATAATGAAAGTCCTTTCTCAGAAATAAAGGCAGAAGTATGTAATGATATAATGGCGTGCAAAAACCCTCTAAGGAGGAGGTTCTTATTAAATCGTAAAATTGTGTCTGAAACCCATTCCCCCACAACTTTTGCATCTTGTCTCCAACAGTTGACACTTTTAACCATTTCCTTAGCCTTAACTCATTAGTTTTAAGATGCCTAAGCTTAACCAAAGCTTAACCATACAGGAGTCAGATAAGAAAAGTGCTCATATCGACTGATAATGCCCTGTTTTCCTGACAATAGGGGCCCCAGATTAAAACTCTTAGGAAGGATATTTTGGGAGGCAAAGACAAATTATGTTTAGGTTGGAAGACCTGTTAAACTTAAATCACTGTTAAAAAAAAAAAAAAAAAAGGTGGGGAGGTGAGACAAGGGCAGAAACCGAGACATGGGGTATAAGCAATTGCATATACCGATAGGACATTTTACAAACTATTCTGCATCGGCACAATTCAGCTCCGATATTGGCCAATGACTGTGCAGCCTCCACCTGTCAACTTCTCAACTGGAATTAGTGACATTGAGGGAAAATAATAGGTAAAAAAATAAACATTGCTCCCACCTAGATGTTTTACGGTTAGTTTGATCAGGTCTAGATTTATTTAGTATTTTTTAAAATTGGATGTACAGATCAGGATTTATATACTTTGAGTTTGATGTTCAGTGATCTAGATTTATTTATTTAGGTATTTATTGCTTTGACTTAGATGTTCAGTTAAAGCATTATCCAGTTTCTAATAAAGTCAAAGATTCATTTCCGACGGTGTCAATTTTTAATTGTTTGCGTGTGTGTCTAGCTAATGTAGAAAACGACAGTGGAAGTATTTCTAGAGGGCACCACTGTTGAAAAGACGGCTTGAACATGCTGATTGCTATGGTTTATGACTCGCGTATCCTCTTTTTATGTTTATGTTATGTACTGACAGTGTGCTATTGCTCTACTCTGCACAAAAAGCAATCTTTTTTCCCTAGGATGGCAAAGAAATTGGAATTGGGTTACTCCGATATTCTCAACCTAACCAATCATCACTCGTCATGCCGAAACCTAACCAACCTAACAAATGAAGGCAATGAGTATTAGCCAGTCAGAGGCAGAGTAGTGTGGGAATATTCACCATCTTAGCAAAAGAAAATTAATGTACAGCGAGCACACACCGTACTTAACTTAACTTGTCTCTTTTGAATAAATGTGTTTCTTTAATGTGTTGTGGTAATTGCATCGTATTTGTGTATTTGCTTGTGTTGTGTGTATTGGCAGCACTTTTCCCAATGTTTTTTTGGTATTTGTATCTTATTTGGTTATGTTGTGTGTATTTGCAGTGTGTTTCCTAAATGCTGCGTATGTGTTGTCAAATTGATGAAGATGTTTTCTTAATTTGCTTTTGTTTTGTCTATTTGCATGTGTTTTCTTAAGATGCAGTGTGTTGAGCTCTCTTGGCGACCGTACATAGCCCTAATTAAATGTGGATGGTGATACTTTCTTAAGAGGCCTGTGCTAATTTTCTATGGGTTTTGTCAGCACTGTTGGCTTACTTTCCTCTTGCCCACACAAGCATTTTTTGTAGACTCTTTGCTAGTTTCTTTCCCAGTTATCTCTGCTTTCAAAGCCTTGGCTAAACATGGGTCCTCTTAACCTCCTTTTTATTGCTCAAGAGCCCTTATCCAAAACACCTCGCCCCTTGCCTTATTGGCAATTTACAATTCAACAAAATGTGTCTCACTGTTTCCCAGGGTCTCAAACCATGTTGCTCTAATTTATTTTATTTTGGATGAATCAGGCATCGGTCCATTCATTCTGGATGTTCACCTTGAAGGGAGCTATAAGCTTATTAGCTGGTTGAGGGCCCCATGCTTTTACATGTGAGAAAACTAGGGCTGAATTACCCAGTAGTTTTATGAGGTGTTGGAGACTTCAATCAAATAGGGTATTTGCCGTGAGTTAAATGGTATATTTGGTATTTTATATATGATCTTTATTGCTGGCTAATTGACAATATAGATAACGTATGGTAAACTATTTCTCCTGTCAGGGATGGATATTTGTTCCTTTAAACTTCTGTTTTCCAGCAGTTGTCTTAATAGACAACTCTGTCTCATAAAAACTATATTTAAGTTGCAACAGCAAATATGTTTTGATGGAAACAAAATTACATTTTCTATTAACCAGTGTAAAGGTTTTGAAATGTATTAGGTTACTCTGTTACTAGTTACTCTTTTAAAAATGTAATAAGAAATGTAACTTTTTTAATGCCTTCATCAAAGTAATGTAAATTATTACATTTGATGACTCTTTTTTTTAACAAATATTAAACTGTGCAAAAGAGCTTAAAAGACAATTTTGCAGGATTTTGTGGCATCTAGCAGTGTGGTGGCAGATTGCAACCACTGATTGTGTAAGATGGTATATGTATAAAGATGGACAACATGAGAGATCCCCAAAAGTGGAGCCAAAATATTATTGATCGCCCCCTGGTGGCTGGCTGCAGTATAGGTCATAAATCCCTCTCTCACCGTTATCAGATGGATGGATATCACATGGACATGGGCCAAACTAAAAACTCACAGTACATGTCAATTTCTTTTCAAAAGTGGTTTCTGTCATTTTAGGTAGTTCTTGTCACGTTAATTTTTGTGATCAGTTTGGTTTTAATTAGTTATTTGATCACTAAAAACGCAGGCTCTGGCTCCAAATAACGTCAATAGTGCAAGATGGCAGCGCTTGTATCTGGGATACTTTGGCTTCACTTTTGTACAGTGGGAGGAAGTGGAGATACATCATTTATCTTCATGTATGTCAATGATTGCAACCAACTGAACAACCCTTGTCTTTCCCTTAGCTACGATGGTACCCCCCCACCCCCCCAAAAAAATGATGATGATGGACTCGGCCTGTCAACAATAGCCAATATATTCGTTCGATCACTGAACCCTTACCCCCTGTCCCTCCTTTACTTGAGTACTCAATGATTCACAGATGCCTAATTATGGTACACAGTGTCCTTAGAAAACAGGAACACCAAAGAAACACAGGCCGCGTCCTCAATAAACAAGCGACATGGCCTGTCTCTTTCTGTCTCTCTTGAAGTTGTCTCTCTGTCACTATCTCTTGCCTCTCGTACTTGCTCTAACTTAATCTCTCCCTCCCCCTCACACTCTCTCGTCTGAAACGGGACCTGAAATGACCAGCACACGTTCCCACTGGGGGGCTTAGACTGATTCATGTGGGAGCTGCTGTAGAGCTTTGCATTTCTTGTCGAGGCAGATGAAAAGGGGAATAGAGTAAACTGATGGCACAGACCAGTCTGCATTTTCATTCCTTTGAAATTGGGGGTGTGATGCCAGGATTCACCGGGGGGTCTTACAAAGCCAAGGCAATAATTAAGAGGAGAGGAGGTGTGTAGTTGCAGACTGGTGAGAGAGAGGGGAAAAATAAGGAAAACAATATAAATGGGAGGGAGAAAAATATAAGCCATCACTGGCAACTGTGGACTACGGTAAATGAAGTAATGCGCAAGAAGTCTGTAATGTGAAAATCCTTTTACTGCCTGGATTTATATTACAGAGAAAAACTTAGGAGGAAACAATTTCTCTCACTTCATATTGAGCATAAACGTGTTTTAAACACCTCACCATAAATCATCCCAGTTTATGCTGGGTTGTTACACTCCTATTTTGATGTACTAAACATCAGATGAAAGTGGAATCTAACAGAAGAGTCAAAGTGTTTGAAACTGTCTAATCATTAGGGTAGGATAGAGGGTACCTCTTACCTTACTAAGGTTACTTTTTAGGCGTACCAACCAAACTATGTCTGTACTACGAAGTACGAATTCATGCATCTGGGTGAGAGAGTAACCTAGCGTACAGAGAAATAAACTATATCACCCCTTCAAGTGTGGATATACAAAACTCGATGCAGACACACAAATGCCCTGTCAATCACAAAATATATATAAAAAAATGTAAGAGTGTACCGTGTTTGATAGCCTGAAAGCCAATTCCACTGCAACAGCTGCAGCTAACATTAGCATGCTACCTTTGAGTGCAACAGCAACACCTTTAATTAGCTAGTTGGATAAGTTGTCGTTGGAGATAACTGGGCTTTTTTCACTTGTCTTGTAGGGCTGCAACTAACGATTATTTTGATAATCGATTAGTCTGTCAATTATTTTTCGATTAATCGATTATTAGTTGA
>JBBPCS010004177.1:0-11566 GCA_037974645.1 Hollardia meadi
TATCCTGTATCCCAAAATCCCCTTTGAAAGGGAAACTAAAATGTTGCTATGAATTATGTGAAATTTGGTCTGTGGAGCTTTATATCCACGAATAACCTTTAAAATTGTCGAGGTCTTTGTCATTTAGGACTTTTAGTCATTTAAAGCCATTCATAATTTTTAAGTCCATACTCTTGACCTTGTGTGCAGAAGGAAATTTATAGTAAGTAAGTAAAGATATAAACAGTAAAGAAATCACTTACGATTCAAATATCATTTCCAGTTTTTCCAGTATTTTTTTTAGTGGCACGTCTCAAAGAAAAAGTAAATCGTTCCATAATATAAATTTCCTGAAACGATTTCTATCTATTCAGAAATGATTGGAGATTCTTTACTCAGCTATTATTATGAAGAACCTTAAAATATTTTTCCAGGTGAATTCTCTCCACAGGTCTTAACTTTGGGTGGTAGACTGTGTCCTGTGTCCTTTCTCCCATCTTCATTTTAACACACATGCCACTTGTTTTATTTAATTCAATAAGAGTACAGTTATTGATTCTTTCCTGAACAGTTAGGAGAGATGGGATGCTTTTTTTTTTTTTACTGCTGCCTCAGTTTGTGCTGTAGGCCAATAAGGTTTTACGAGCAAAAAAATGTGGTTAAAGGTCTGATTTTTAAACTTTCCCTTTCCATCCAGTTCCTCGAAATACGACGGAGAAGTCGCGGTATGACACGTCCTTGAACCTGACCACCAAGCGCTTTCTCAACCTGTTGTCCCAGTCGGCTGACGGCGTTGTGGATCTGAACTGGGCCTCGCAGGTCCTGGATGTCCAGAAGAGACGCATCTATGACATAACCAACGTCCTGGAGGGAATCCAGCTCATCTCCAAGAAGTCCAAGAACAACATCCAATGGCTGTGAGTATTTAAAAAAAAATATATACACAAATACAATAAATGAAAAATCTAAAACGTCCTTGTGCAGGATGGACCTTATTCACAGCAGTTAAATAATAAAAATGGCTTGTATGTGTGTTTGGAGTCCATAAAAAAAACTTTTTTTTCTTTGATTTTTGCTGTGTTATGTCCTCCTGCAGAGGTAATCGAGTTGATACGGCTTTGGTTTCCCGCCATAAAGAGTTGCAGAGGGAGGTGTGTGACCTCACCGAGGCTGAGGAGCAGCTCGATGAACTCATTTCCAAATGCAACCTGCAGCTCCGACTGCTCACAGAGGACCCACAGAACAAGAAATATCCTTTTGGTGGGACAGTTGTGCTCAGCAAAAGTGCCCTGAATGAATAAATGTAAGATTAAAAGATGGATCCTCTGATGAGATGTGACACTGTCACACAGACCATGTATATGTTTAAGCGTGTCACCTGTAGATACGATAGGAAAAGACTATCCATGTACTAACAGAAGTTAGAAGTGCGTCAGCCTCGGTCACTCGGTACTTTTGATACTATCAAATGCAAATATTGTATTGTTTTAAACCCCAGTATGGATACGTTTGACAACCTTCGGATGACACCACTTGTACTGTATTCCTTAACCGCTGTGTTCATCACGTTGGGCTATGTGCGCTGCCAGGACTTAAAGAAGTCATTTGATTCCCCAGACCAGCTGATAATGGTGATCAGAGCTCCACCAGAGACCCAGATGCAAGTTTCCGAACCCAGCAAGGTACGGGCCTTAAAGTGACTCAGCTTTTTGAAACATTTTTATGTCGAGGTTGTGAGATTTTTCATGTGAGGTGTTTATATTTGACCACATGTCTCCAGGGTTACCAGGTGTCCCTGAAGAGCACGCGGGGTCCAATCGATGTCTTCCTCTGTCCAGAAGACAGCTCCGGCGTCTGCAGTCCTGTGACTGGAAGCAGTCCATCAAAACCCAATGCTGACCCCTCCCTGGTCCCACCCACCACACAACCCACAGACCAATCACAAGCCAGAACATCAACATCAACAAATGCTGTGGAAGTGAGTTTATCGTCACCAGCGTCCACGTCATCCACAGTGACAGCCGCCTCCCAGCAGGACCCCTCATCACTGGTGTTAGGTGGTGACTCAGGTGAGAGTTCACATTTGAGAGTAAATAAATATACATTTAATGGAATTCCTCAATCAAAACAGCTCGGAAACAATTTACAAGCTCCCACTTTTTTATGAATGCAGTGTTTAAACCTGCAGCGTCCTCATCAGACTGTTTATCATATTGGCATAAAAAATATCACATATGCACATATGCAAACTGTACCAGCATTATTATTGAGCATAAGAGCAAAAATTTGAAATATTGAACAGAGAAATTCCCCAAAATGTTGATAGTAGACCCCGTGGTCAACTTCTGTGGTGCCCTTCTGACTGGAACTCATCATATTGTCTCGCATACAAAGGTTGATACAAGGCAGGTTTTCCTCTGTTTTTCAACAAGCCTGCATAGTGTCAGTTTTGTTTAGTTAGTGATTGAACATTTGGGAGGACCCATTCTCCTGTTAAGTTTGTATTTCACTCAAAACGTCGAAGCTAGTTAGCTGCTGGCAGTGATTTGAATCCCACATTATTTGTCTTCATTCAGCCTTTTTCAACACCTGCTGAGTTAATGCCAGCTCCTGCATATTCAGCGTTGTTTTTGTCCTACAAAGGTGGGGGAATAGTTCGCAATAGCTTTCTCTTTTTAATCTGTCTAGTTGTGGTGATGTCAAATGTCCAGACGGTCAAAACTCTGCAAGGTTAACTCCAGCACTCGGCATATTAGCTAGTGATTTAAATCATCACACAGATGTGTAATATAGGAAGTGTTGTAATCACAGATGGGATTTAGCAATAACATCATCCCCCAGATGGTTAAATACCTGTGTAGCCGTTGGAATTAAAGTGAAATTACTGACTATTTTTAGTAGCGGCTCACGCAGATATTGCATCGAATCAAATTACATCACCAACATCATCAGTTAGAAACAAAAATTCATGCCCCACAGAAAGCACAGTAGAAAAATATAGAAAAATTACAATTACTTACAACTTTAACCAAAGAGGCACACACTGTTCTGCTATGCGTATGGTAATCAGCAGTGACGCAGTGTCCCCAGACTTCCTAACATTGACTCTTCTTTGTTGGCAGACACATTTCCTGCTTTACAGACTTTTTATTAAAACACTCAAAGAAAGTTTGCTGTTTTCACTTTATAGCAATTTGTTATTTGACACGCCCTTCATATCTTTATCACCCTAATTTCACATTTTCCTATTAAATAAAAATTAAATGATCTTCCTTCCTGAAAAAGGTTGATGTAGTGAGAAATTTGAAAGACAATCCATCACTGTATCATTTTTTGGATATGCAGTGACACATGGCTACCAACACTCCGAGAGATCACTTGGAGTTGTTCTAAAATGAAAGGGCATGTATGTTCATGAGCGGCAGCTGCCCTCCCTCTCTTTGCCGTTGCCAGTTGTGTTTACATTGAAAACAATGGAGAGCTGCAAATAACGACACGTTCATCATCAAACTGTCAATTATTTACTTTTTCTCAACCAACAGTCCAAAAAGCACAAGACAGCAGTTTACTATCATGTATGACAAAGAAAAGCATCAAATCTTCACATTTGACAGTCAGACATTTATACAGTCCAGTAGGTTACTGGTAACAAAGATGAGTCTCTAAAGGGAAGTGGAGAAGTGAAGGATATATTAAAGGCATTAAGGTTTTTGTTTTTTTTACTTCACTGTTTCTTCCCCTCAAACTTCATAACTCCTAATAGTCTCCTAACTTATAACTCATAACTCCTAATGATCTTAGCTCAGATACTTTATCTATTGAAGTAATAGACCTTTGTCACAGCAGGCAGTTTGACTTTTCATAGCAGGAAAAGCATGTGTTACTAATATTGTTAACAATGGCTGTGTTCTGTTTAAGTTTTCCAGTAGGCCATGCCAATGAGTGAGCATGCACAGTAGAATACCTGGACCTTTCATTAATGTTGTTTACACCTGTGTTTTTCCTGCTACCACGTGTCAAAATGTCAGTTGCATTAATGGAATGTACTGTCACAAACACAAAGTGGTTGACATACTTTCTGATATTTATGTGTTTAAGTAGTAATTAATCCAAATCCAGTGCCTGTGCTCCAGTATATTTCACATTTGGCTTTCCACAACAGAATCACTCCTGGGAGGCGACCCGTTTGCCAGCCTCGGAGACATGCCTGATTTCGACCTCTCACCCCTCTCTACGGCGGACTTCCTGAATGGAGAGGGCTTCTGTCTCCCGTTGGACGGTTTCATCAACCTCTCCCCTCCTCACAGCCATGACTACCACTTTGGACTGGAGGACCATGAAGGCATCAGTGAACTGTTTGACTGTGACTTTGGTGACCTATCACAAGTTTTGGGGGACAGTTAGACGGAGAAGGAGAGAGGAGGAGCTTGTGGGCTTCTAGATTTAGGACTTTTCCTCTGTTGCCTTCTAAAGGAGGGCTGGAAATCAACTTTATATGGACAAATCTTTGTCAGAAACACAGACAGGGTGTTGTGGGGAAAATGTTTTGTGTAATAATTTGGCTGCGATCCCCAAAATACTACCCCGACTAAAAAGTCTCCAAAAGCCCCACAAATTGTACAGCACACGATTAGCACTTCTCTTTGGCCATTGAAACATTTTTAGACCAAGACTTTAGCTTTAGTATAGCTATTTAAATTATTTATATGAATGTTATTTTGATCATTTGTATCAAGTGAGGATTTTGTTGTTATTGATAGTGTTTTATCTGAGTGGATTGTGCAGGTGTTTGTGTGTGGAGTATGGAATCATTGGGCTGGTTTCCTTAACATTGATTAGCTTGCATGCTACAGATCATAAGGCTGGTTTGAGTCTGAAGTGTTTTCTCCAAAAGGGAAAAGTTTGCATCCCGCAGCTTTAGGCTGAAACTGCTTCAATGAAACCAGCATTATGAGAAGTGCAGATTCACTGCTGGTCTGTTCAAAAGCATCTTGGAGCAGTTTCAAACTCTCAGAATATTTCTTTCTAGAATAATAGAAGTCATTATAAGCATAAAAGTAAAGGCTTCTCCATCAGTAATTAGTTTCGCCTGAAACACTGGAATCCTGACATTTCTCTAATGTCTTTGTGTCCTACAGTGACATTCGAGGTATCATTGCCCCAACTTAATGACACAATTTGCACATTTTCCACATCCTCTCACAGTGGATGAACAAGAGTTTGTAATAAATAGCTAAATGTTTCCCTCTAAACCCACTGACCAACAGATGGACTGTCTTTACTGGGATGTAAAATGAACACAAACAAGAACTAAGATGCTTTTGGATAGGTTGACCCTCTTCAAATAAATGGTAGCATTAAGGGTTACCATGACATTTTGAATATTTGTTTAAATTCTTTTTTTTTTTCTTTAAACCCCACTTCCTTTGGTCATCTGGAGAAAAGCCATGTAGAGAGTCTAACCCCCAGATTACATCGAGCGTGTCTGCACCGCTTTCTGGCCTTGTTGCGGCCACCGGCACTGATCGTGGCCATTGTAGACAATGCTTGTGTTTCACGTAGAAAACGTTCCTAGTCTGTTTTTGACGGAAGCTGCCTCAAGTTGCACAGAGCAGATCGAGTCAGGCAGGAAGTCGGACACTGGCGCGGCATAGAGAATCCGGTCAATTTTCAAAATCAAACAACCTGTGCAGACTTTCACTTCTGAAAACAGACACAGCAGAAAGCATTTAACTACGTAGCCTACTCACCCATGGTAGAAGCACAAAAATCGAGGAAAAATGATGAAATAAATACGATCTGAGCAAGTCAGCAAAATCAGGCAGGCATGACGCTCCTCATGCAACATGGAACGTCATAGAGACGTGCCCGGTGGAATTGAGGGGTAAAGGAGAAAAGTACAGACTCCACAGATTGACAAATAATGTGGTTTTGTGGGGTGTGCTTTAATTGGTGTGCTGGAAACCAGGGGATAAAAGTTTGCTGCAGTTATGTGAGCACATAAAAATTAATACTGAAAATGTTGATCTCTATTAGTTGGCTAGGTGTTTACCCATAGTCTCAGGTGTTTCGGAGCAGAGCAAAGTCTTCAATCAAAATGTTTGATGCAAACACGTAGGAGAGTGTCACCGTTTTAGATGCATTTCATGGCCGTTGTGTAGGTTGATAATAGGTTTTTACAGGTTTAGAAAAAGCTTGAAGATGGCGTGTGTGTTTTTCCTTCAACTCTTTTTAAGGGTTCAAGTGAGGAAAGATCACAAGATGCCTGTAGATTAATGCTCATAAGACTACTCAACTGAGCCCTGGCACATAGTTGTTCATTACATCCTTGCGAATAATACACTCTGTAAGTGCATGTTTAAAGCTGCAACTTTGCTTTTACCAGTCTAATCAGTGTAGAGCAGAGATGACTTCAAGAAGGGTTAAGTGGAAGTGATCGACGGACTGGTAGGATTTCAAAACAGGAACAAATCCTGTTATGTTATAAATATACACTTTCAAATCAGTTTAGGAAGTTAATGTTCATGCCTTAAATCAATGACCATGTGAGGGGAGGTAGCTGTGATGTCTTATCTTAGCCCCAAACGGATCGATTCGTCTTTACATGTACTACATATTTCTACCACATTGATTTTCAGTTGAAATAAGCAGCAATAACAAACGTTTTCACATCATGCACTCAGAGTATGAGATGAAAAACTGTCCGGCTTTTGTGCCTCTGTTGCTGTAGTTCAGAAATGTCTGCATCAAACTTTTTTTTTTTTTTCTCGTTCTAAGTTATGTAAGCTAACATGTTTTTGCATTCCTGAAGTATTGGGTTTTAATATGTGTGTGGCTGCATGTGTGTGGAAAATACAAATTCTTTTGTTGAATTTCATATTTATTTAAAAGAAAAGGGTTTTAATAGAAAAAATGGTACAAAAAAAATTCACTAATTTTCTGGCAGGAAGCGACTTTGCATCGATACTCTTACTTGGTAAATCCAAGCTAATTGTGCATTGATAGATGTGTCCTTTAGTGTTAAAGGAGTGTTTTGTTTGTAAATTATAGCATCTCATTAGTAATGTTTATATTTTACTATGTTTTGTCCCCCCCATAGAGAATATTTCCCTGTCTTACCTGTTGTATATGTGCAACCTTTGCATTGGTTATAATTAAAAAAAAAAAAAAAAAAAAAATTTCATGAGTCACATCAGTTTAGAGCGATAACAGGATGTTGCTGGCTAATCAAAGGTTGCACATGTGTCATAGTGTAGCCTTTGGGCACACCGTCATGTGAATGTGTTGAAACCTTTTGTTATCTTAAATGTTTCCTTTATCCAATGTGTAATTTCAACAGCATCTGAAAAGTTTTCAGCTGACAGCGCTGTTAAAAGGCACTAAAATGTTAGGCTTCTTTTATAACCCGTGTAACCCTGAGAATGTATCATTTTTCATCTGCCTTGGCATCGACAGCTGAACTGACCAACATTACTCACAAATTGTGAGCAGTTCATTTTGTCAACGTTTGTGAAATTTGTGTCATGTTTTGGTTCTCTGCAGGACAAATGCAGTGCCTTGTTGGGGTGAGATATTAATTACTGCTGAATATCCAAGCCAGGGTTTCTTTTTTGTGCGGCCATGGTGATGAAATGCAATGTTTTCAGGTGTTTTTGTGTGGTTTTTGTTTGGAAAAAGTTTGAAATAACATTTGCTGCAGGGTTGGAATCAAATCAGCATCAGTTCTATACAAGTATATAGTGAATTGTGGGAATCCAAGCATGAAGGCTGTGTGAAGTATATGATCCATCAAGACAAAAAATATCGAAAAGGCCTTCATTTTTATGTTTTTTCACGTGTTGAAGTTGTTGGATGTTATCTGATGACAAATATTATGAAATTTCTGTGGTTCAACAGATTGAGAGTGAATTGACTCCAACCCTGATCCAGTCGTTCAAAGTGCTTTCAAGGGAAACTTATCAAGCAACTTAACAATCAATCAGTTATTCTGTTTTTTGTTTTACAAATTTTATTTTTGCCGTTACATACTGGGTAAAACAAAAAAAAATACAGGTTTCTACTTGTGAATTATTAATGGGCCCCAATATGCCCTTTTGTATCATTTTATTTGACAAAAATAAAAATTCAACTATTTTGATTTGAGCCATTTGTACTGCATCTTGTCTTTCTGTAACACAGAAATGGCCATTTAAAGGTGCAATTTGTAAGATATGGCCATTATTTTAGTTTAAAACGTTCAAAAAATGAACTGACGTTATCAACGGAATGTGAAGAAACAGCAGTGTTGATGTTATGTCAAAGATGTCTTTGTATTGTGTTGCAGAGATATCTACTGAAGTTAGCATGCTAACCAGCTAGCTGCAGCCTGTCCTGTCTCATAATACCACTTTGTTGTCCGATAGACCCAATAGTTTTAGCTGGGAGATGTATTCGAGCGCCGAGTTTGACAACTTTCACAAGTTCTCTTAGTGTTTACTCTAATCAGTAAACAAACAAACTCACAAAATGGCAAGAAAGGAAATATTCTTCCACCTATTTTCCTTACCAAACAGAAAAAAATGTCTCTCTTTCGTAAAACTCAGCAAAACCACCTTGGTTTCTTTCCACAATCACCTCTGGTTTGCTCAAAGTAAATCCTCAATTCATGGAGCAAGTTGTGAAAATGTTGTATGTTTCAACATGCCGTTTTCGGTCGCTGCTAAAGGCCGGCTTACTGTTCTGCTGTTTCCCCTCTCTCCGGTCCCCTCCTGCTGTGTCCCGTTGTCCCCGAAGTCATAACCTTAATCCTTCTCGGAGCTGCTGTAAATCACCTCTGTACTGTATCTCCTGTCATCAAACTGGCCTCCACTGGTCTCAGAGGCTGTGTCCATTCCCTTTTTGGTTTCTAGCCATGTTCAGGCTGCGTAGCCAGGTGGTACAAGGCTGCAATTTACAGTTGTAGGCAGAATTCAGTCTGCTGTAGGGCCATTAGCTTCACTGCCTACTAAGCTAGCAATCGCTATAGCTACAACCAAAGACAAAAAACTTACAGCAGACAGTATAGTGACAGCACTTGACAGTTACTCTGGTGATAGTCCTTCAAATTCTGGCTCTAGTTTACAAAGTGCACCTTTAAGTTAAAACACTAATATCACACTTTAAAAATACTGTGTTACAAGTAAAAGTTCTGCTTTAAAAATGTCAAGTAAAAGTGTCTAAGTAAGTAATCAGGAAAATGTACTCAGTGCAGAAAAATCCCCTGTGACTGTATTATTAGTATACTGAGTATTATTAGTAAAGTATTAAATTAAAGACAGGGTTTTGTAGTTGATTGTGGAGGAGTTATTTGTTTTTAGGACAAAAGAATATTTTCATTACGGATAATTTGTAAAAATTCAGAAAATAGTGAGAAATTACAAATTCACCGAGCCCAAAGTGACACTTGTTTTGTCCAACCAATAGTCCGAACCTCAAAACTATTTTAAAAAAAATTAAAATAAAAAGCAGCAAATCCTCATATTTGAGAAGGTGGAACCATGAAATGTAACTGATTAATCGTAGTTGTTTTAATTGTACTTGTATAAACTGTTGGGAAGTTTAATTTACAACAAAACATATTTTATACTCTTTGTATGTTTTGTGCGTAAAAATCTTAATTTGTAAAGTACCTATCTACAGCTTAAACAACATTTTTCTCTGAAATGGAGTAGAAGTAGAAACTGAAATGAAAAGACTTGAGTAGATGTGCTTACATGCCACCACTAGAAGCAGCGATGCATAAATGTATAAAAACAGTGCGGACTGAGGATGCCTGCTGTTCAGTCTAACCGCCTGTATAGGAACAACAGTCTGTCTTACTGACATGGAGCATGTTGCTATCTTTGCACCAATTTACTCCTATGCTACTGTCATCATCACTGTTGTATACTGGAATCAACAACCTGAAAAAAACAAACAATTCTACAACATACTGAATGTATTTCAGGAAGGAATCATCTTACAATTATCGTTATTAGAAAAATGAAGGACTGACACTGTGGCTATTTCTGGTTTTCGAGCAATATTCATCACATACAAGGTGATAGGGTCTCACTCATACAGCTAGAGGGAGCCCTTCACAAGACAGCAACTACAGGACAGAAACCAAACAGAGAAACTCAGTCAGAGGTGCATAATACATAAAAGAAAACATTGTCAGTTCTGTCTGAAATGGCATTTTAGTGATGAGTCTTATTTGGTGTGAAAGGTCAGGAAAAAGTATCATGAGTTTCTGTTTCTTCTTGGTTTCATTAATAAATGCAGTACAATGTTGTACATCAGGTCACCTTAAAATCTGTGAAAACTCTTCCATAAATTGTTCTTTACGGAATAGTTTGACATGTGGCAAAATTGGTTAAAAAAAATCAATTCTAACCGCCTAAACGGGTACTTTTCCATTTAATTTGTGAGACCACCAGTGTTGCATATTATACAGTATATGGTTAGACTCCACCCTTCACCTACTGCTGCCTCACAGCTAATAGGTGCCCCACAGCTAATATCTGAAAAAACAGCGGTGCTCCCTGAGTACCAAGAGCTGAGACTGGGTGGTGATGAACTCCAGGCCCACTGAAGGGTGTCCGACAAGAACAGACTGAATCTTTCTCACTCTCACATTCATTGTTAAAAATGATTGTTCCTGGGGTTTGGGCCATGGACCACTGTGTGCAGAAGATGGCACAAAACACGTGATGTTTGATAATCATAAGAAAAGAGGGAGTGGTGTGTGAAAGTGGAAGTTAGTTGTAATTTTCTTAGTCACTCAGGATGCCTTTCCAGAGAAAGGATTGTTAAGCTTATGTATTTCTACAGAAAGGTTTGCAGAGTCCACTCATTATGCAACACTATCATCAAACTAAAGACACAGTATGTCTCACAGTCAGTGGCGGACTGAAACAATAATTCAGGCCGGGAATTTAACTCCATCCCAGGCCACCCAGTCAACGCACAAACCACTTATTTTGTCGACTAATCTGTTTGTTGATGTAACGGGTGTGTTCTGCAGAATGAGATTAAGACTGTAAATAACCTGTATTGATCTTAAGATATTCATATGCCCATCATTGTTAATTATACAGTTGTGATCAAAATAATAGCAGTCCAACATCACTAACCAGATCAATCACTGTTTTTGGTAGAAATTATATTTCTACATGGCAAGTAATTTACTAGTAGGTGTAGTAGAGTAATAGAAAACCAACAGACCCAACAGTCATTACATGCGTGCTGCTGATTCTGTGTAGTTGAATCATTAATTGAAAGGGGCGTGTTCAAAATAATAGCAGCAAATGTTGTACATGCTGGTTATAGTGCATTTCTCTCTGAAAATCTGAGTAAAATGGGTCGTTCCAGACATTGTTCAGAAGAACAGCATACTTTGATTAAAAAGTTGATTGGAGAGGGGAAAACATATAAAGAAGTACAGAAAATGATAGGCTGCTCAGCTAAAATGATCTCAAATGCTTTAAAATGGCAACCAAAACCAGAAAGATGTGGAAGAAAACGGAAAACTACCATTCGAATGGATCGAAGAATAGCCAAAATGGCAAAGACTCAGCCAATGATCAGC
>JBBPCS010004178.1:0-11566 GCA_037974645.1 Hollardia meadi
ACACACACACACACACACACACACACACACACACACACACACACACACACACACACACACACACACACAAATAAATACTTCAAACTTAGAGCACAACAAAACAGTTCTTAATCCTCACATGTGACCAGTTCTGCTGCTTGTTCGAGCTTTACAAATTCACAACCATATTACTTTTTGAGATATTACACTTGCAGCCTCTAAAGAGCAATTTACTGTTTACTTCAGGGCACGAACCAGGAAGAGGGTGTTTGAAAACTGAGCTCAAGCTTTCACAGATTTCTGCAATGACAAAGGGTAAAGACAACATGTTCTTTGGCCATTGTAAAATAAAATAAAAAAGCATAATGCAGATAAAATTTGGGAAGGCGCAAGAAACAACATAAGTCTCAAATTTAATTAAATAATGATATACAACCCTCTCTGTTACACCCTGTAGCTTTCTGAGCATCTGCTCCACCTGATTATCATTTGTCTGTTGCTCAGTCAGAACTTAAAAGTATGACTGAAGCCTGCACATTTAAACACCACACAGGTGTCTCTTGCAAAGCTTGACATCTTGTTAAGACATGGAAAAAAAAACAAAACTTGAAGAACAGTAAAGGCAAAGGAGAAAAATGTGCAGATATACCATACTCTGAATGAGGCCCACATTGCATTTTGTTATTGTGGACATCGTTGCTACAGCTAGGGTACCATTTTGTCCTGCTGTTGTGTGCAGCGCCGGGCTGAGCTGCTGAGCTCTTGTTCGGTCCACTTCCTCAGGGAAGCTGTCTGCTCCTTGGCTTCCTTTAGTTCACCTGACATCCTGCAAAGCCACGAGGCACATAAAGAAGAGAAATGCAGTAGACTTTACTTTGAAAATGCAGTCACAGATAAAACCAGTGGAGTTGCAAGTTGCATTTTGTTGTGCTTTGTTTCTTTTTTCATACTTGACACAGAAAACACCATGAGTAGATTAAATTAGATCATAAATGTCTTAAGAATGCATATAGACTGGACAATATGTTGTGTGTATGTGCAATGTTCAGCTGGTTGAAGCTGTTTGAAAGTCACTGTTCAGAATTGTGCTCACTCTTTGGTCATTAGAGGTGAGACTTCCTCAGCAATAGTGCTGCTTTCTTTGGTTGACTTGATGACAGCCTCAGCAGGACGGACACTGTTGTGGCTGGGTGCTGCTACTTAACATGCAAAACTCAAATGCAAACTCACATAACCAAGCGGCCGATTGCACATCTGCACACCTGCAAACATAAGCATATACGTATATATGCTCAGAGACGCATGTTTGCCTTTATTTCAAACACCATATTCGTCAAAGTAATAAAGATATTTTTTTCTTTTAAAATGTGTTCAGTATTATTGAGATTATTTAAAACTAGGCGTATTGCTTCTTTTTTTTTAACCGTCATCAAAAAATGTGAATAAAAAAGAGAAAAACGTGGTGGAGGGATGCTTCATGAGCAGCTTAGAATTGCTTGATGTTCATCTTAACAGGTTTTCATTGATATAACTGTATGTAGCTCACATTACTCACATAGCCCAATGGGTCTTAATGTGTCCCAGATGAAAGCTGCAACTTTGGACATGCTGAGTGAAATATTGTGTGGGCTCTATTGAAGTAAGGGACACAATACACAGTGGCTCATTGGGAATTTCTCTTTTGAGTGAAATGTTCTGTTATATATAAAACATAAAGGCATTTCATTTCAGTTGACCTTCTTTGCTCTATTTCCTCCAATTCAAGGGATTCTTCCTCAGAGAGAAAATCAATGTGTGTGTTTCCTGCTACAAATGGAATTAACTCTACATGTCTGCTGCTACAGAGACACCTCATCTATAACACCACACTGGCAGGCTAATCTGGCTAATGTTGGCAGCTGTTAGACCAGGCATACACCAGACAAGAGGACAGCTGACTTGGCTGCATTAAATTATTAAATTAGATAAGTTTTGTCATTTAATTGTTGTAAGAGACTCGGTGTGTGTTTGATCCTTTTGGCAGTGGCCTTTTTACTGTGAGCAGCCGAACAAGCTGAATTGTTGCTCTGGCCAATATCAAAACAGAAGTTACATTCAAGTAATGTACTGGACATCCTGTGGGCAGCCCACCTTTCTATTGAGTGTGTGTAGGCATCTTAGAGGAAGATCTTAAAGTTGTGATCTTTCATACCAAACTGTCTGTGACTTTGCACTATTCCAATCGTCTGATGTGACAGGATAAAGATATGGGGGTTAACACTGTTTTGGATATTGGCTCTTAATTTGTGGAAACTTGCCTCTCACAAAAGTGGCCAGGAGGATTCAAAATCTTCCGAGGTCTCCCTGTGGACTGACGCCTCACAAATAAGAAGTGCAAAGTGTAAATGAACAACTATCAAGCATCACTGAGTAGTCTGGAACTACTTCAGGATGATACAGCAATGATCAGCCCTGGATAGGATGATATAATGTTGGTAGGTATTTGGGTTTTTTTGTTCTCGTCATTATTCTACCTGTGTCAAAAACACAGGCAGTGTTGCTTTTCATCTATTTTTATCTCTTGTTCTTTTGGTTCTAACATGATCACTGACCTGGTTTCCATTACAGATCTACAACATTACTAAATAGAGCATATTCATCATTCATGTCTCTGTTTCTGTTTCCCCCATGGTATGATTAATTTTGCATATTGCTGCCAATTAAGAATATTTATCAGCTGTTGTATTAGTAAGTCGAGCATAAATGTTGTGAAATGCCCTTGGCTCTGAAACGTCCAGTATTAAACAGCTGTAGAGAGAGTTAGGACTGGGGATATCATTAGATAAGCAAATTAGTATCTTGTGGATTTTTCCATATTATGTGGGTCTGGGCAGAATGAAAAAGGGAACATTAAAAATAAACTCTTCACTTGAGGCGCCTTGCTAAAAGGCAAATTAACCAGGACAATGGCCATACTTCCTAGCCACTTAATAAAAAAGTCTTCAAGAAATGCAGGTATGGAATTTAAAAAAACAAACAAACAAAAACAACTCATGTTTACAAAGACGCCTGACATGTTAAATTAAAAGATGACGTTTCTAACATACAGCGGTTTAACAGGAATGCAAAGCCGATTTTTATGAAAACCATCTCCATGTAAATATTGATATTATAATAAAACCCTGCTGTGATTTCATGTTTAGCAGAAGCCCAATTTTTCCCCAAAACATATTTTTTATAATCAGGAGAATCCCTGGATATGTTCCAGTGGTATGTATATATGTTATGTGTATGTATGATAAGACATGTAAGATAAGTGTTGCTATTAAACTTTAATACAAGTTTGATCATTTGTAAGCCGGTAGTTTGCTGTCTTCACTTGTTTTTTTACTCCTAATCATTTCTAACTATGTTACTGTTAACGTACATACACATCAGTTTGCACTGAGGTTACTTCATGAAAAGAGAAGAAGAAATATTAATATTATAACAAGATGTATTTGGGTTGTGCTTAGTCTTTAATTAATGACCTTACCTGGCTTCTAGTATTTTCACGTGTGTTTGTAGATCAGACACGGAGCTCGTTTGGATCTGGGAATGCTCCGACAACGAGGCCTCCAGTCTCCCCAGGTCATGACGAAGCTGGAGAAAGGATAACACATAAAACATGTGATGCTGGAGCGTCTTGTGGTGCAGGCTCCATGATCTGACCTTTGCCCTCTGTGATTTCTGCTGAGTTGAGCCACTGCATCACTCCTGTTGCCAGTCAGGACAGGGAGTAACAGCAGTGACCCACTTTCTCTACATTTTCAATCATCTTTATGGTACATGCTTGACCGCCGCTCCACAGCTAATGTCCTGTCATCGCCATGATTGACCACCCTGTGCCATCAGCAGAACTGAGTGCAGGCCGAATCATCGTGTGTGTGTGTATGTGTGTGTGTTGAGGGAAGTTGTGATTGACTTTAGATCCAGTAAAGTGATGGAGAGCATTATAAAATGTTAACATATGCGAACTAATCCTGGGTTCTTGTTATATTTATTGGTCATGTAAAGAAATTTGACACAAAGGACAGTAAAAGCTGTTTACGGAGTGACCTTGACACCCCCGTTTGAATTAAGTTTTCATCTCACATCCTTCTTTCAGACTCTGTGGCTGAGCCTCTGAGTTTACTTGATAAGGCTAGTCTCACTCAGCAGCAGTAAAGCTCTTAAACACCTGCCATGCAGCCACCATCCTGTCTAGGATAAACAGCAAAATACATCCCCTGTGTTTATTGTCAGATTTTTTTTCAATTTTGTTCATGCAAAAATAATTTAAATGAACGTAATCCTGCATTTACACCCTAATAAATTCACAAAGGAGAAGATTACTCCTTAATTTGAGACTGGATTATTCAAATGGATTCAAGGCTCAACACTGTATGTGTGTTAAGACAGAGGAGGCGTAGGGATTAGGTTAGCTTGTAGATATGGCATAATTTACAAGAACAAGATTCAGAGTCCACAGCCATGCTAATGTGTCTTTGAGCCTGTACTTAGGCAAAGTGGTGCTTAGAAGTGCTAATGCCAGCATGCTAACATTCCCACAATGATAATGCCAAAAAGCTGATGTTTAACATGTCTTCAATTTAGTTTAGCATGGTAGCATGCTAACATTTGCTAATTAGCACTAAAGACAGAGTTTTTATTATTATTAGTTTTGCAAGTATTTGTTCATACAACAAAATGTTGGGCAAGTTGTTTGGCAAGTTTGACCTGAAGATAGCACTAGATAAAAAGGTTCAACAAAGTCAGGCCGAAATTTAATGTTCTATGGTTCTGACTGGTTGCTTTTTGTGATTGTTGTTTGTTCCACCAAGTACCAATACCATGTACAGCTAAGGTGCTGTTGGATGGCGCATCTCTAATTGTTACAACGTAAAAGAGTTAGCAAGCGGCAAACCCAACCATGTGCAGACAGAGAGAGTAATGTAAGATTGTTTGGCTTTGGGACTTCAATTACGGGATTTGTTGATGTGCTGCTGTCCATTGTGCGCACATAACCTAGAGATATTTTATATCAGGAGATCACCAAACTTATTAGAAATCATCTTCTAGGAATCATGAATTTCTGAATTTCATGGCAATCCATCCAGTAGTTGTTGAAACATGTCACTAAAAAACAAAAATGTCAACCTGCTGGTGACTCTAGACAAAAAGTCAAGGGCATCACTAAAGTCATAGGTTCATCTTCTGAGGACCACAAATGTCTGAACAAAATTTCAGAGCAATCCATTGAATAGTTGTTGAGACATGCACTGCCACACTGCTGTCATGGTATCATAAAAATATGCAAGTTACCATCCTAGCTCTATATTATTACATATTTCAGAGTCAGTGTCACAGAAATAAAGAAGAATTTTGCGAATATGTATCAGAGGATAGAATTTTGAAGACTTGTGAATATTTTTATTTGGCACTGGTATTTTGCTGCTTTGTACATACTGTGTGCTTAAGCTGAACTGCTGTCTTACGTTTTGTATGCCAAACCCTTTGTCAGCACTAATGCGCCGTCTCTCACCTTCACCTCAAGCTCTTTGAGCCGCACATCCACAGCTGACCTGAGCTCTGCCACCTCCTGCTGCAGTCCAATCATCCGCTGCTCCCCAGAGCTCACATCAGCGCTGAGCTTGACAATGCTGGCATCACACCTGAGATAATAAGTGGGAAAGCAGGGAGGGACCGCCGAGTGAGAATAGTGGGATGGAAGGAAAGGTGTGAAGACAGGGAGATGGAGCAAAAGGCTGGAGAAAACAGGGAGGACGCGCTTCACTGAAGCACCCACTGTTCAGACAGAAGACAAACAGACAGCTGCCCTTATCAATTCTTTCCAAGGTGAGCTAATGGAGGCCAAAAGAAAGGCTGCGCTGAATCTTAAGCAGTCAGTCTATCCTTTGAATGCTGAACAAACATATTTTCCACTGGATATACTGTATGTTTGTAGCTGTTAATGAATTACTGATCAACAACACACAGGCAAACTGTGACACCCAATCAAATAAATAACAACAAGTAGCAACATCTTGTTTCTAACTTACTCGCTGGCCCTTATTATCAGCATTACAAGACAGTTCTGTTCCTTTATTGCTTAATTTTAGATTCCACCCCCCCCCCCCCCCCAGCTCAGGTTTACTGTGTGTGTGTCTGTGTGTGTGTGTGAATATAATATTCATGATATTGATATGAGATGATATAATGCAGTGTACGCTCAACAATCAATTCCAGCAGCTAATTATGGAGATGCCCAGTGTGAAATATGGGTTATTTCCCTGTAGACCACTACAGCACATCCATAAGGAGCCCATACCTTACTTGATGATTTATCACAAGAGGTCATTAGACTGAATAGGTATGGTTTTTCTACAGCCTTTATTCAACCATAAATCAGCTGTTTTTTGAGTAATAGCCTATATCCCCCTCTCACCACTGACCTCTTCAGTAACATGGAGACAGGCCTGCCGTGAAACAACCAAAATAACACTACATCTCAGATCTACTGTCTGATGTTTATCTCAGATATATTGCTCAATGATTTGCAGAGATGTTCAAAAGAATTCAGCCCCCAAAACCATCAATTCTAATGAAGTCCTGTTCAGCAGAGGACTAAGATGGCAGCCTCTTTAAGCAGTCCAATAAGCCAATAAGCACAATCTGTGCTAATCAGCATCTGTGTTTGAACCGAGAGAAACTTCACTCTGGTGAGAACAAAATAATTAACGCATGCATGTGTGTGTGTGTGTGTGTGTGTGTGTGTCTGTGGGGCGATGCTATGACGGATTGGAAGTTGTGAGACTGTGAAACCCTGCCAGACAAGAAGCAGGCTATAAAATTTCACTTAATTAGAAGGAGAGAAAGACAAGGAGGTTATCAGCGAGGAAAGCTGATCAGTCAAACCACTTGTGCATCAGACCTGGCTCTAAATAACTGCACAATTCCTAGCTGCTAGCTGCATTCAATAACACTCTGTGTAGTTTGTACCGCAGTGTTTGCAAACATTATTTGACCCAGGCTTGGTGTGCATACCTGGCTACTCTTCCTCTCAGGTCTCCAATGCCAGCCATGTTCTTCTGGTCCAGGCTTTGAACAGCCATTGTGGTTCCAGAGGCGATGAGGTCACGCTGGGCGATCTGTCTCTCCAGAGCCTGTTCAGACCAAAGAGAGCACATTTTGTCTATTTTATGTTAAACGAATGGTCATTTCTTCTCAGAATGTTAACGTGAAACAAAAATGCAGATGCATAAATACACTAATAAAACATATTTTTTTAAAAATAAAAATCATTTGTTTAGACCTGGCAGGAATGACAGTAGATAATATCACCATCTTTCCCTCTCTGCCCCTCCTTTTAAAGCTGTCCAACCATTGTGGGTAAAACTAACATGTCCTTTGCTGAGAAAGAAATTTCACCTTTGCATAAATGACATCATTGCATCATTGTACAGGATAGGCCACTTGTGTGTATATCTCTGATAACCCATCATCAAAGAAACGGCCCTCTGGCTTATGATGGGAGCAAACCATGACTGTGTGATGCTCCTTTCATTTGATTTAGCAATATATTCACTTCACAGCTTATCTTATTGCTCCTTCATGTTGAGAGTTAATGAGCTCTTAGGCAGTGACGTAATATCTCAAATAAGCATTTAATCATGTGGATGACCCACGTTGTATGCACTAATGAAGTTATGTATTTAATTTTCCTGCTCTGTTTCAATAAGACGGTGGCCAAAGTGTGGCTTGATGTTCTGCTTGAAGATGACTCCAAACGCTCATTTGAGTCTACATTTCCACACGCTTCCCAAATTCTCATCCGGCAGCTGTGTTTTCGAGCTAAGTGCATAACTTAGCAGCATTTATCTAACCACGTACTGTGCACATCATTTGGTTCTTCGCTTATACAGACAAAATGTCCACGAGCTGATGTTGATGGGGAGTCAGGCAGGCTCTGCCCGGGCGCTGCACCATTCTTTCAGACGAAATCAAATCAGCTGCGAGTTTGTGAGCAAGAGTGTGCGTGTCCGGGCGTGTGCTGCACATCAAAACAGACGAGGAGAAGAGTGGAAAGCAGATAAAAGAATGAGCAGGAAAAGAAGACCAGACAGGAATCATAACATCTTTTTCCACATGGGACGTTTAAGATATTTTCGATAAAAAGGCAAGGCTGCAACAACACCCTCCCACTAACCTCCACCGTCTACCCACTTGTATACCTGTATGTCCAGGCTAAGCTGCTTGACAATGCGTGTGATGGTCAGTATGTGATTCTCCAGCAGCTTGCGGGAGATCGCCTCCACTTGTAAGGAGCCCTGGGTGGACCTCAGACCTGCTGCTACCTCCTCTCTGATCCTGAAAGCCTGCTCCAGCAGCACAGTCAGTGTCGTCTCCTGACCGCTCAGACGACCCTCCAAGACATCAGGCCTGAGTCAGGAAGTAAAACCACACTTTGAGTCATTTTAGAAGCTCATTATTACTGATTTTTTTGTGATTTAGGGTTAAAAAGAAAACATGAAAAGTCAAGTTAACATTTTCTAACACTGGAAGCACAGGAACAAAGGAATATTAAAAATACTGTTGCAGTATAATTCAATGAAGCATTCATCCACCCAGGGTGTGATAAGGTGCACTGGTTTTCATACCCTCAGGTCATCCTCAAACCAGATCACTCATTGACTCACTTCATCTCCCTGCGCATGCTGTGTCACCCTGCCTGATGCTGGGGATTAAGGATTAATTTGATCAATGTGATTCACAGCAGTGCAAGAAAGGTCGCTGGTGGTTTCCAAGCGTATTTCCATCCCATCAGCAGAGGGAAATAGAACTTATCGACCTCAGAACTACAGAAGGTGGAAAAATATCAAGGTACTGTAAGAGTTTTTGATGCTTATAGAAATGTAAAATAACTCAACAGGAAACGTTACCTGGAGTGATTCTGACAGGGCTGTAACATTGACTTGTGTGACATTCCTTTTGTCTAAAAAGAAAAACATATATTAGATATTTGGGTGTGATATACTGCACAGTAGTTTCACTCAAATGTGTTTCTAAACAGTAATTTTTGTTTTTTGTTTTTTTTTACATTTCAGAATACTCACAGGTCTGTGCTTTTCTTCAGCTGGCTCTTGAGTTCATGTGTTTGTGTTGTGTCACTGGGTAACTGTGGTCTCCGTGAGTGGGGCGTGCCTGCCTGCCAGTGTGAATTTGTCAACACAGTAATGCGAGAATGACACAGCAGCTTAACTCAGCAAATCAGACCACAGAGAGTGAACATTACCTTGTACTTGACTAACTGATCAGTCCACAAAATAGCAACTTCTCAAGGCAAGGCAACAGCTCTCAAAATGCGCCACAGTCAGAAGGCTTCCGCACTTGTTTGTCAAAGGCAATTTAAGAGTTCAGCTGGCTTTAAGTTATTTTTTCTAGATAGTCTGTGACCTAGACGTTTGATGACTTTATAGATAGAGAAATCTAAAAACAGTTTTGAATTGTAATGGTGACTTCAGAGAGTTCTTCCCTTCAAAGTTGACCTCTCACTTGTCTCTCTTTCAAAATAAGCTCTTAGATTAAGTCTTCCTAACTCAGAATATGTTCCTCATTCTAAAGTGAGACCTTGCTCATAACTAATTCACTAGTTGTTTGAGTTGGGTTAATAACAGTCAAACTAGTGAATTAGTTATGTTTAGACCTAAGTTTAGAATGGGGAACATATTCTGAGATGCATATTCTTTTGGCCTTATAAGACCCACACTGAGCAAAGCATACGAAGATCGTAATTAATGTACAAAAACTTTGTTACTTCAAGAAGCAGTAACTAGGAGGTCATTGAGCAAAAACTCTTTGTTAATGGACTAGTAGTTGCAGAATATGGTCATGAAGAATAAGGCATTATTAAGTGCTTTGTGCTAACGACAAATAAAGACCCAGTATGTTGCTAATATGCATGCTAATAAGACACTAGTTGATGGTTAATATGTATTACCTAATCTAAAATGTTACCATTATCTTTTCTTACAACGTTTGGGTTTCATTTGGTGTCTTATTGTGCTTGGCATCCCTTTTCACTGGAGTTGTTTTAAACATGATACAAATAAATACCATAATGATTAATGATTAACAATCAAGCCCTCCTGGGGTGGTCCTTCTAATGTGGTTGAATGTGGCTAATTACAGATTTCAAACCTATTGCTTTAGAGGCAAATCAGCATTTGATTCAAATCCCAACTGAGTTTTGTGTAAATATTTTTCATATTAATAACAAAATAGAAAAACCCTAAACTTTTTTGCCCACAAACAGTTGAATTTGTTCTATCCTGTGGTACATGACCGATAGTAGCCATACTTTTACATAAATACACAAAATCTCAGACAGGAACATTTCAAGGTGAAAAAAAGGGAATGAAAGTCTGGAAGGTGTCTGAGTCAAACATTCAGCTTTAAATTACATGAGCATAGTTGTTCATTGGGCAGCACAAAGAGGCTTTGCCAGGTAGCCCTAATTCCTGTGGCTGAAGCAGTCTAATGCTGGAAAAACAGAATATGTGATCAATATTGGAACTGGGCACGGGTAGTAAGGAAATACTGGCCCAATCATTAAAGGCATCAGCACAGTAGCCCATCCCTCTGTGGTTTGCACACTGCATTGCACAAAATATACAGTAGCTAGCTAGCCAGTGAGCATTAGCTTTTCTTTGACTGAATGAATTGTGAGTCATGATTCAGCACCATATAATGTTTAGTTTAACCAAGACCTAACCTACATTATCATACAGTGTGAGTCAAGTAGTGTAGTATCACTAAATTACATACAGTTGCAGTCAGTGGAAGAACATGAGGCTGTTTGCAGGTGTGTGTGGGTGGGTGGCTGTGCATGCACGCACGCACGCACACACGCACTGTGTGGATTAGTGTTGTGTCAACAGAACCAGGATCATTAAGAGGAAAGGCCTGTTCACTGCAGACTCATCAGTTATCCACGCTAACCCAACAGAAAAGCCGATGGTAGGTGAAAGGAATTGTTTGTCGCCTCCATCTACTTAACTGGAAGAGGGGTTCAGGGCAGTACACTGTGTTGCTGCCAGTGCCCTCCTGGTTGTAATTAAAGTGTTTTATTTTGTAGGATGGGTGAGATATCAAACAAAGTGATCCCAGGCTACAACAAAACTCATTATTGCCTTCTCATCCAATGTTCATGCATAGCTCATAGACGTGACCTTAATATCTGAAGGAAGTGATGATATGTGGCTCACTACTGAAGGCTGATTATTATTTACTCATTATTATAGGGTCAGGGCCAAGGGCCTTCATTACCTTCATCATCACTCCTACATGTGATACCAAGGTGAATAAATGTCCATGCAAGCACTAGGCTCTTGGATCCCCTTTGTGTATTGGGACAAAGTTCAGCCAGTTATAACATCCCCCTCTCTAATTTACTTGCTCAAAGCAAAATTTCATCAGCCCTGGTTGCAGACAAAAGGTCACTCTGTGACCTCTTCCTTGTGTGTGTGTGTGTGTGTGTGTGTGTGTGTGTGTGTGTGTGTGTGTGTGTGTGTGTGTGTGTGTGTGTGTG
>JBBPCS010004179.1:0-11564 GCA_037974645.1 Hollardia meadi
CCAAAGATGGTTTCTGTCATTTTAGGTAGTTCTTATCACGCTGATGTTTGTTCAAGTGCTCATTTTTCTGATCAGGTTCGCTCCACACTTTAACCTGACCTACAACTGCATTGCTTATTTTATCTGAGCTAAAAGAAAAATCTAAATTATTCAAATTTACAATCATTGGAAAGAGTGAAAAAGCAAGCAGACTCTGGACAACACCGGTATCACATGGTATCACACAGGATGCAAATTTAATCTAAACTGACCCTAAAAAAACACCGGGGAAAATAATCAAAACAGTCATTGATCAATTTAATATCAGGTCCAATTATTTAATCTCGAACATGCACACACATTAGAGTCAGGAATGTCCCTAAAGAACTGGGGACTTATCGAATCAGCTGTAAAGCCCTCATGGTTGAATTACGGCACTTCATCTCCAGTCAGCTGATATTGATAAAGGGTTATCAGCCCCTCAGGGATTATTGTAAACAACAATAAAAGACAAATACAACATGACTGCAAACCTGGAAACCATTTTACCAGGTTTGGATATTAAGAAGCTTTTTATCCTGGTGCTTTACATCCATTAACTTCTTACTGGAAGTCCACCTGAACATTTACAGTAAGTGATGCTCTTCCAGGTGCTAATCCCCCCCCCCTCCCTCCCTCCCTCCCCCCCTCCCTCCCTCCCCAGGGAGGTGGTAGCACTGGGTCAGAGTCTAGCAGAGCTCCAGATTCAGATCCTATTTATATACTGTCTGTCTCTGCTAGCTAACAGGCTAACAGCACCTAATGTAGAGCAACCCAGTGGGCGAGAGAAGAGAGAGATTAAGTTCATGTGTGTGTGTGTGTGTGTGTGTGTGTGTGTGTGTGTGTGTGTGTGTGTGTGTGTGTGTGTGTACCTTATTCAGCCACTCCACTCTTTCCACATCTGGATAATGGACCTGGAACAAGAGACAGAAAGGCAACAATTAGGCAACAGTTACAGAATTCCCACCAATGTAAGATTTCCATGATTTATTTTCCATGTTTTCTCGGGTGTGACCAGTTCAGGCTCCGCTCAGACTAACTAACTAAAATCCATCTTTGTTCCGTCCAGTTGCAGCTAATGCTTTAAGCAGCTTAAATCAATTAAAATAAATGCTGTATTCTTGTTGAGTGTCCCAAACTGACCAACCAAACATTTCAAATTTCAGACAGAATATCATTAGAAGAATTATATGTCTCAGTGTCTGGAGTCACTACAAAGCATTCCTTGCCTTTTACAGAGATTACATACCAAGTTGGCAGTTTATTAGGCACACCTAGCTAAAACTAATGCAGCACAACGCATGTAAAACAACACCCTGTCTTTGTGATGTGGCTGTACTTACTGTACTTACACTGAGAGGTGTTACTAATATTTTGTCCAGCTTACTTACATCATTGGGTTTAAGCCTCTGGAAGAATGTAACTGCACAATAAAGGTGAAAATGTCTGCAGGTCTGTGATTACAACAGAATACATATGACAGGGTTTTTTTGTAAAGCCTAATTACTGCAGATTAACACATTGCATCCCCTCTGTTTTGATACAGTATTATGTATCCTGTTTATTTTAGCCCCTGATCCATGCCAGCTTTCTTGGACAGTAGAGTACACACGCTGTAAGACACATGACGTCCAGTGACAACTAAAATATGAACATTACGATGAATGTGACGGAAGCTTTCTCCACAGTATTATTAGTTTAGTTCAGGGTTAGTTTTGTCCCTTCAGACTGAGACTAGCAGAGAGTCCACAGTCAGGCTAGCAGCTCTGTGAGGCTTAGACACAGCGGCGCTTTCATCTTAACGCTAACAGTTTGGCATGTTAGCATTCTAACATTTGCTAATTAGCACTAAACACAAAGTACACATGAGGCTGATGGGAATGTCTTTAGGTTGCAGGTGAGGGGTGTGCGTATAGATCACGTGATTATAGAAAAATGTTATATAGATATGGATATTATAAAGCTCTTTTTCTGCTTCTCTACATCCATTAACTTCTTACTGGAAGTCCACCTGAACATTTACAGAAAGTAATATTTGCAAATTAGAGCTAAACGCAAAGTACACAACTTGTGTATTGTCTCATATTATGCTCTTATTTCATTGTGTTGTTAATCACACTCTTCACAGCAGTATGTTTTATTCATTTGGATAACACTTTGCTTTTTTCTGCATGACACAGATGCAGGCAGGAAATTTGCATGAAGGCAACACAAACAAACAAATTTCAAACTGCAGAAGGACTCCGACCAGCCAAGACAACACCAGGAACTCGTACCTAAAAGCAAAGTTTTTCCTTAATGGAGACATTTTGGTGCCCCCACAGAGGTTTTAGCCACCCCCAAAGGAAAATCCCCTGCGCCAAAATGACGAAGGACAATTAAGAATAAAGATAATTAAAATCCTCGCCAAATGTGTTTGGTAACAATTTATCAAACAGCTGTTTAACAAGCACCAGTCAGCTTCAATTCAAAGTAAGGTGGTTAAATTCATTACTGTATGTGGACTGCTGTGCGTACTCCCCCAAAGGCCCACTGTGAATCAGGAAAACCCCCCGAAAAGAGGGGCTACTTCTGTTGCATGCATGTGGTTTGTGTATGAAAAGTCGGACATGGACCAGAAAAAAAAAAAATATATAAGAAATAGACCTTTCCATGTGGAAACTATTTATTCATTCACTAATTTTACAAAGAAATGTGCTCTATTTCAAAATGTATTGTTAACTGAAATGACCCATATCAGGATATGAGATTTTGGTCATATCTCAAAGCCTTATTTGCAAGTTTGTGGTAAAATAAAATGTTGAGCTGATTGTAGCACTATAGAAGAAGTTAAGGGCTCACCAAAGATATTACAATTACCAAATTTCGTGGCAATCCATCCAATAGTAAACATTTAACTCAAAACCACAAATGTAAACCTCATGGTGGCGCTACAGAAGGTCAGAGGATCATTAAAGTCATTAGGATAAATCATCCAGGAACATGGAATGTCGATGAAATGTCATTCATGTCCATCTTAAGAGTTTTCAATTTCAGTCTGCACACAAGCGGTGGACCTACCAACCGACCAACAGACCATCCAGAGCCACTCCCCTACCATGGCTAAATAGTGGCTAATGTGCATTGGTTAAATCTTAACCTAAGTGCAGATACTTTCTGTAAAATAATGAATATTTTGCAGAGAAATGAAGCTGCTGACTGTTTCTGCAGAGCGCAGGCTACCTGAGGACGGAGTCTACGAAACCACCGTGGGATGCGGTCTGACAGGATGTCAGTGCTGTGGGATCAAAGGTGCCGTGGAGGACTGGGAGTCGACCTGTTACATAACTGACATACTGAGATGCTCAATGAGCACATGTGAATGAGTCCATAAATAATGAATAGAGACAACGTTTAGCTGGACCAGAAAGACTCTAAATGCATAAAGAAATGAAGAGTTTGTGAATGTGTGCTTCCTCATTTCACGGTCCATGATATATTATTACATTATCATTAAAAACAAGAAAAAAAAACATATTTACGTGTATTCAATTTATCAAAAAGTAAGGAATGTGTATTGTTATAAGATATATCCATAAATTGTATTTAAATTGTATTAAAAGTCCACTGAATTCATATTTTCAGTCACCAATTTCAATTCCAGTTTTGAAGTTATACTTTTATTGAATAAAACGGTATTTTCAAATAAATCTATGATCCAAATGGAAAAAAAAACAAAGAGCTAACAATGCCCTGCAACAATGTTCAACACACATACTGAGAACTTTCAGACCGATATTAAACATGAGAGGTCACTCCACAATCAGTGCATTTACAGGAGGGACGTAATATCAGAAAACATCTCTGTGTTTCTCTGCAGAGAAAACAAAGCTGATACAGAGGTAAAAGAGAAGGAGAGACTAAAATATGAACAAAACAGAAGAAAGACTTTGGGAGATTGAAACCAATCTGCAATAAAGCCTCTTAAATAATAAGTTAAAAAAAACTAAATGATGATGTACGATGCTCTATAGCCGTCAGAGTGACAAAACGAGGAAACTGACTCATTTCCTCAAAAAGAAAAACTGGGAAAATATTTCTCTTTTTATAGCAACAAAGCCACTGCATGAGTGAAGAAGGACAAATGTGTTTTAAGGTCATTCCTTCCTTCCTTCTGTGTTCACAAGAGGAGAACAGAGCCCTCCTCCAAAGGACTTCATGCCAAATCCCACCCGGTGGCTCACAATGCAAAAATGCAGTCCGGAGGCCTCGAGAATAAGGCCGGGTATCGGTACTCGACAAGTTAAAGGTAAAATATCGACCAAAATAGCAAAAAAGCCCTACTCTAGACTCATCATGGACTCTTGAGATGTCTCAAACTCAATTTGGTACTAACTTACTAAAATAAAAAAACAAACACATGCTGTTATAGATGTGGTATTAATGTTATCACCCCATGTTCATTGCAAATAATGTCGTCATAAAAACCTACCATCACGTACTGGGGACCTATGTTAGCATACTACAAGCTAACAGAGCTAGAAGAGATCTAACAGGGATTTTGTCTGGTTTCTTTTTGATTTGGTGTGTTTTTTGGTATACATCAGCGATCACAACCAAGGTTTTGACTTTTTCTCCATTTCTTTTTGTTTGTTTTGATTTGGTTTTAAAAATACGTGCAAGCTTAATGTATATTCCAGGTATATTACTTTGTCTAAATGGTGCACTTCCACTGTTTATATCCCAATTCTCAAGATTAGCACCGTGATAACTTTCCAGACTTTTCTGATAGTATTATAAACTGGTGTGAAATGTATTGCTTAAACTGGGCTCCCTGTATCACGTTTCATCTGCGTGTAATAACACGTTCACACAGCACAGAAACTTGCATTTCTTTACATGCAGTGCTGTTTTCCAATCTCAATGCCCCCCCTAACCTCAAAAACAACAAGTAGGCCAGGGCTTGAAACAAAAACATGGCTCTTATTCAGTATGAGAGGTTGCGAGCTTCCTGTGAAATTGCTTTGGAACAAGGGAAAATCCCTTTTGGTTACGCATGTGTGTGTGGGTGTTTCTCTGAGTCAAAGCGAGTTGAGAGGGTGGGATTCACTGTCCAACTATGTAACAGCTGTTTGGAAATCCTAACCTCCCTTTGCAGCTCCCCCTCCCCTATATAATGCATGTGTTTGTCAGAATGAGAGAGAGGCGTGGAGAGGATGAATAATCCTGCCGAGTGCTGCTGGAATTCAGTAATTTCAACTGCAACTGACTAATGAAAATAAAAATGTATGTCCCATCACTGCCTGCTTGGTTTCCGATGGGTGGACAGTGACTCTCCTCTCCAAAACAAACAAAAACAACAAGGAAAGCTGCTCAGTCAGCATCTCCTCGCACTGCAGAAGGCATTGAAAGGTGCAGAAACAAGAAACCTATATAACGAGACGGTTGCTCCGTCTATATTTAGGCTCAGAGAGAGAGAAAAGAGGAGATGAGCTCTCGAGGATGTGAGGAGGGTAGACTGCAGCCAGGAGAGAGATAAGTTGAGGAAATCTGAGCGCTCCATTGAGACAGAACCAGACTAGTGTGGATTTTAGTATATGATGAATTGTGTTGCTGGAAACTCTTTTTGCTCTGTGTGTTCAGAGGATGTTGTGTTTTTATTGTGTGTTTTCACTATAAGAACCTGAAAAAAGTTAGTTTTCCCCAAGGGGACAATACAGTTTGAATACATTTGAATGGAAAATGAATATTTAGCAGCATCATACCTTGGTCCCCTCCCAGAAGAGTATTGACCTGACTCTCTGTAAAACTCTTGAAAATGTAGTTATCTGTGGCTTTAAATCAAGATTCTTTATCTACTGCCCCCCCCCAACATGTTTAGAATTTTTGTTGTTGTTGTTGAATGTTTTAAATATAGCCACAAAGAGTTGTTGAGCAAAGCTTTAAAATATAGTGTACAAACTAGATTTTTATATCATATTTAACATTTAGCAGGCTGGTCTGAACTGTGTATGGAGTGCATGGGGTGCCTGACACCAAACGGTCTCTTTTCTAACCTAAAGATAAGGTTTATGGACATATAAGCCCCTTTTACACAGTTTACCCATTCAATGCGCGCCTGTTTTGCCTCCGATACGCCTCGTCATCTGTATAAACGTCACCGAGGAATAATGGGGGGGTCAAAGTTGTTCAACCTCTGAGACGGCAGCGGAGGTGGTAACAGCGCCAAATCGACATGGTTTGTGTTCGACCCTCAACCGGGAGATTTAAAAGCAGCTAGCAGCAGTTAGCAGCTAACTAAGAAGAAGAAAAACAACCGAAAATGTTTACAAATTGTGGAGACAAAGCGAGGTTCGGAAACTACGTACCCTCGGAGCAGAGGACGAGATCATCCGCCACATAACAGGGACGGTAAATGATGCGGAACACCAGCTTGCTATCTAAATCCCACAGTGGAGCGGTGTTATGACGCCTTTGCATTTTCCAGAGTAAATAAACAAAGGCGGCGTGGAGAAGGGTCTTCGTTGCGGCGATATTGTGCAATCTCTGTGTGAAAAGGGCTATAGTTTCAAGAGAGGTGGACTTTTGTGAAGTTCAATGCGTTTAATTAAATGGCACCATTTTATTTAACATGCAAAAAGCCCAACAGAAATGAGTGGAGAGGGAAAGACGTGTTGCTCAAGCTCAGGGTGTATAGAGTTCACATTCTGTACTGATGCAGAACAAATACATAGTTTATTGCCGTCTGTTAAGATTTGGACAGTGATACGTTTTAAGGGTAAGTGCGGGGGTGTTTATGTCCACATCAAATTAAGGTTGCAGTACTTTTTGTTCAACAGGTGTGGATGTAAACACCCTCAAATAAAGACAAAAGTCAGAACTTTCAGTCTTTTTTCAAATCCAATGTGCTGGAGAAAAAAAAGTTAAAAGAAAACAGTCCAAACAGCTACAGAGTGTAGGTAAAAGCAGGACCGAGCAGCACAAGGCCTCTCTGTCTCTCCATGTTGTTTCCATTCTCTGCTGTAGAGCCGAGCCCCACCCTTTGGCACATCAAAAGACCAGGGAAGCTCCACCCATGCTGTGTCATACGAGCACACGGACACGAAGAGAAGGTGGAGAGAAACAGAATGAGGAGCAAAGGGAAACCGTTCCATATCTGTCAGCTGAAAGGCTGACGACAGAGTCAAACCATGCTGTTTTGACATTTCCCTGTCAGAGGAAAGGGTTTTAGCTCACTTTGCCCCACCCAGCTTCAGATTCATAGTTACACACATCCACACCTACAGTATGAACAGTGCAGTGCAGCCAAACTCGAACACTGAAGGGCTCCAAACATACACGTTCTGTTCTGTAGATTAGTATGAGGCTACAAAGATATGCAGACATCAGCATAATAAAGATATTTGTGACAAAAAATATCAGCGAATTGTGTTGAAAGGTCAGAAAAAGCTAGAATAAAATGGAGGTAACGAATGCTGATACAATTCTTATTAATGAATTCATCAGTTAGTGGCTCAACTATCTTCATAATATATTAAGCTTAACTGTTACAGTCACAAAGTAGCGTTAAGATATGGTTACGGCTTGCAGTTTAAGACCATATGAATACAACATCCCTGGTTCAATTGTTTCAGGGGTCTTTTTGGTCCACTCACACTCTCTCTTTCTTTCTTCACTGCAAAACTATTAAAAGCAAAATGCATTAAAGAAAACGTGAAAAAAGAAGCCCTGTTGTAAGCCAGGAATAATCCTTAACCCTAAAAACAAACGTGCATTGCTACTGTACACAAGTCCTTTGTGCTACTGTAACAGAGGAAGACAAGAAGGCACGATTCCTATTCAAATGGCATGTAACCAAAAAATGACAATACCAGTACCCTTAAAGTGATACCAATACCAAATGAGTACTTAATTCGTTATCCACCATGTGAATGAAACATTGACTGACAAGAGCACCCCAAAAGTGAAGCCAAAAAATCCCGATCGCCCCCTGGTGGTTGGCTGCAGTATAGGTCATAAGCTCCTCCCCCTTAATGATTTCAGGTAGGACATGGACCAAACTAAAAACTCAAAGTACACCTCAAATAAATGTTCCCCAAAGATGGTTTCTGTCATTTTAGGTAGTTCTTATCACGCTGATGTTTGTTCAATCAGTTCTGATCAGTTTGGTTTTAATTAGTTATTTGATGATAAAAACGTCATGATTGACAGCTGAGCCCCGCTCACGATTGGGCTGGCGGGTGTATGGGCAAGAACTCACTAGCGCAAGATGGCAGCGCTCATATCTGGCATATTTTGTACAGTGGGAGGAAGTGGAGGCACTTCATCCATCTTTATTTATATCAATGGAATGGAAGCGTAAAATGCCACCACTGAACCGCCAACGCTGTGCTCGATTTCACCACACCACAGACTGTATGGGGGCTGTAGTTGCTGCGGTAGTGGGCCAATCACACATCGCATTAACTTGAAGAGTGGTTGTGGTGATTGGTTGTGAGCAAAAAACTGAAATAATCATTCTTTCTAGATCGATACAAAATTTAATCGAATGCAGAAATCGTTTGACCGGAGAGGTTTCGATTCTACTTGTTACTGGGTTGTTTCGGTCGATACCTTAAAGGGATTTGAGTACTGATGCTCAGTATTCACAGGAGTATGGTTTCACCATATAAACCTGAGGCCTAGACTCTGCAGCCTGTGTAAATCCCCCAGAATGTAAGTGTACTGACGTCATTCCTTCTCAGTAATGCTGTTGCTTTTGCAGACATTTCCCCCATCCTACATTCATCATGCCCTGACAACCAGCAGTTAGCTGTGATGACCTTTGTTTGCTGAAGCCTAGATTACACACAAGTTTATCAGTTTATCATAAAGCCACGTAAATAATAAATCCATTGATCGACAGAATAATCAATAATAAAAATGTACGTGTATTTTAGCTCACGAAGAAATGATTTTAGCATCATCTACAAGTCAAACTGTAGAATATTTCAGAATATTTGTTTAAGCATTGTATCTATAATGTGTATATGAAATCAACAATTTACTGGCGACAACACTTGTTTAATTGGCTTAATTAATTAGGTATAAGTCAAACTCTGCTATATAACTTTAGATACTCCTGAGCATCAGCCTTTATAGATTAATCTTTTTGTGTTTGTGCAGTTTATCTTTGCGAAGATAAAACTGCACCATTACCTCAGGCATTCTTGGCCTGTTAACTTCATGAGCTGCTGGCCAAGCTGCCTATCAAGCCTCATTCTCGGCATATTTTCTGGGAGAGCGAGCCAAGACGACGGGCTCTCCACCAAAATCCTTATTTCAGCAATGATCACGATTCGCTTGTTGGATGTGGTTCAGGAGTCGCTTCCTTATTTATATCATTAGAAACTGAATATCTTTTGGGTTTTGGATTGTTGATTTCTGGGATTTTATAGACTATAATTGACACAAATCCATACAGTGAACGAGTATCTGACTTGTATTTTTTAGATCCTGAACTCCCTGAATAATAGTTTTAAGCAAATATTGAATATATCACTTAGACTCGGGGTTACAATTTACGGGTCTTTCGTTTTTGCACAGATGACCAAGTATTGAGAGCCACTGTGGCAGGTCATTAACCATCAGTTAGAGATTCGATTCAGTTCTGAAAATGAAGTGAATTTTGGTATTTATCTGCGCCAGAAAGGAAAAGGATTTTGTTCTGACCTGAGAAAGTGACAGCTTGTCATTCCTGGGGAATACTTCAGTTTATCAACGCAGAGAAGATAGTGGAATTTGTTTTATCAACCGATTATTTGTCCCTCCGTCACAATGCTTAATATGTCTCAAGTGTTTTCACCTGTGCCCGTTTGTGGGTTTGTTTGTCACCAGGATTATGCAAAACCTACTGAATGGATTTCCACAAAACTTGGTGGAAGGATGGGGTATGGGCCAAGGAAGAACACATTCAATTTTGGCATGAATTTTTTACCCCTTTTTTTTTAAACATTGAGAGATAAGGCATTTTTCGACATTTTCATTAATTTACAAAAACGTTTGCAAAACGTTTACCAGCTGAGCATAGTCCATTTAACACTGAATGATTTAAATACGGCTATTTTCCGCAGAAGCTACAGTAGTAATGACAGATCTGGATCCGCACCAAAATCTGTGATGTTCGTTTGGATGTTTAAAACTATTGAAGAGACATAAGAACTGTTAGTACCTTACTGAATCCATAATAACTTAGCTACACATTGGTGGTAGTTACAGGTTTCTAGCGCTATTTGTTACCGTACAGCAGCAGGAAAAGACTACCCCCCTATGAAAACATGTTTAAATCCACTAGATCTGGATTTTTATTTGGATCTGCACTAAACTGTACACACTCATAGATACCAACCCTCTAAATATGCCTGATTTTATTTTAATGAAGATCCATGCATTACCCAGGGAATAATGCATGGATGTTGGGATGTTGGGCTTTGGCGGAGGTACGCGCTCCACTGAGTGCCGTTCTAGTTGATTGATTGATCAGCAGAAAAGTGACCAAAATTAACTTTTAGAAACAATTTAAAAAATGTCAAAACTCCAAACACTTTTTTAACTTTTTAAATGTGAGCATTGGGATTGGATATTTGACTAAATTAGTAATTTGAAGACTGAGCAATTAGTTTTACTATTGTACAAGCAACATTCACACAAAAGGGCCCCTAATTATGGTTATTAAGCTGCAGAGTGTTGATGTAGTTAAGAACTGCTTCCTGATGACTTACGGACTTTCTATGAGCGTCTAATCACTGGGTTTTCTGGTTAGTGTGACAGAGATGAAATAGATCAAGTGTCTTCTACGAAGGAGTGTCTTTCAGGGGTCAAAGTTCACTGCTGACTGTTTGGCTCGTTATCAGACAGGCCAGACCTCTGCCATCCATTCACTGGTTCCTCAGTTTCCCTTTAATCAGGCAAACAACGAGTTGTCCATCAGCATTTTTTGATTTTACACATCCAAACATCATTAGCCACGTTGTTGTGGGTTAAAACATCTGGTAGGGGCTTTGTCAAACATGCAATATAAAGACAAAATATAAGCTTGCTGACTCACTGCACAATGAACATGACAGCTGCTCTACGCAACTGTGTCTCTGCTTACAGCAAGGCTTTGGTATTGTTGCTGAGCACTGTGCTTCTCAAGGTCTGAGTGATAATGGATGTGTTGATGGGACTCTCTGCGACGGGAGGGGGCTGACTTTGGGTACGCCTGGCATGTTGCCACTCAGCTACTCACAGTTTTCAGGCATCATCATGCATAATAGAGATATTATTGCAGAGCTGTCGAATTGAATGGCAATAGATTATACAGGTGTATGGAAGCGTATGGTGGACTTTATTCAAATGATAATGTAAACTTGAAAATGAAAATGTAATTCCACAAGAGCATTATAATTTTCCACATATGTATGTGTTATTTGAGACAAAATGAAAATGCAATAATGCAATTTACATTTTCATTTTCATATACTCGTATGGGCGTTCTATGACCATATTCAAATGAAAACAGCATTTGACATTTCATTTTCAAAGAC
>JBBPCS010004180.1:0-11563 GCA_037974645.1 Hollardia meadi
GGGGTTGGGGGAGCCAGGCTCCCCTTGTCCACAGAGCAATACACCATGCGGTCTCACAAAGTTCAGTTTGCTTCACATCATAAAATACTTTCAGTAATGGGTCCCAACAGCTCTGATGTCATCAGTGCAGAAAAATGTGCTTTTTGACACTTCATGATGAGTTTGATCGATGAGATTGCAGGAAATATGATTAATGGTATTTTGACCACAGCCACTTATAAAATTGGTGGCACTTCATGCTGCTGCCAGGTCTTTTTGGATCTGACCAGTCCTCAGATCCCTTTCACATTGGGTCTCTTTATTTTTTTTTAAATCAATTTACTGGGAGTCTGAGTGGCCTAAATGCTCATGATTATGTCTGTGGAGTTTTGTTTCATTTCAGTCCTGTGTCTCGCTAACTGTGTTTAATATCTCCTAAACTATCAATTAAAGGCACAAATTTAAAACCTACTTCTAAAGTAGAAGAGTGATTTATGATCATCAGATTTGGGAAGCTTCTCCATAAGTTCATCTTGGTGAACTTTATAGCCGTGAAGACATATTTTTACTGTATAGTTAATTCCTGTCTTTGGAGGTGCTTAGTTAGCACCCGTCCACCATATTGTAAAAACTCTACCACACACTGACACCTGCTTTGCAGATGGAAGTACATGGGGTCCAAACTTTCAGTTTTAGGCATTGAAAAGCTTTTTTTCAAGTTCTAAAATTTGTAAATGCTTCAAATTCAGACCTCAACCCAAATTCAAATATACTGTTTGTAAAATGTTCTTCTACAGATGCTGTATGTACTGTTTGCAGGAGCATGTCGGTAAAAGGTCAGACGTAAGCATGAAATGATCTGATCCTTTATTTGTAGTGGCTTGCATCTCTGCCATGACGTCCACATTAAATACGGCCTCTCTGTTAATTTACTGTAGTGACGGTGGGCTGCTGACTCAGATCATATAAAAAATGATTCCAATGAGAGCGCTGGTATCAGATCAGATCAGCAGATATCAGATGAGATATCAGGAGAGGAAACGTTGTTTTGGTGCAGCCTTACAAGCAGTTTTAGCATTTCTACTACACTGGAAGTGCACGCAATTTTAGCAGGATGTGTACGGCAGGAAGTTATGCTTTATTTCCAATACAAAAACAAAATTGATAGATTGATATTTAATAGTAACTGTATATAGCTACGATAAAGCTGAAAACAGTGAGCTAGTGACACATTTTATTCCTCATTTAAGTGATGCAGCGCTATAAAAGTGCATGCTTTCAGTTAAAGAATGGTATTTTATTTTGCCTGTGTAGCCCTTCATTCAGACAAACACAGACTGAAATTTCACTTGGATATAAATTATTAAAGTGTCATAAAAATTCCTGCTCTGCAATGACTTGCACACAACTGTACACCGTAAATAAACACAACTTTCCTCTTCACACGTCTGCTCATCTGTCAAGTTCCTCTTCCAGCCTTTTTATGTTCTATGAGTATATCTTTATTAGGATTTAGCTGTGACCCCTCGGGTGCTAAAATACTGTTAGGCTGCGCGATTAGCTGAGGGCGTGCAAGTACGTCGTGGTGTGATTCATCAAACTTGCTTCTAGTCTCCGCGCTGCTTTCTGAGAGCCTAAAGGAAGACGTAACGGTTTGTGTGCCGTGGATGAAATTACCATCCGTTTTAAACAGCTGACTCTCACACCATCGGCATTTTATCATTTCACAACCGTAACAAGTAGCCTTAGGCCAAAACATCAGGATACCTGCTGCTCTTTTAAATTTAATCAGAAATTGATCGGTGCTGAAGTGATTAGAAGATTAGTCTGGCAACAGAAAATGAAAATATGAAAGATTCGTAGGTTGGAGCTTCTCTAAAACACAATCGTTTTTGTTTTTTTAAAAAAAAAGGAAGCTGACAACTTGGGCCCTTGATGAGCACAAAAAAGATGATATAATAGATAATAATGACAGTAATCATTAGTTGTAGTCAGGAAAATATTTTAAAAAAAGAAGATCAGGGTTTCCAACAGTGTTTTATAGTGGAGCCCCTCCTCTAATGCCAGAAGAATTTATTTTATGAAGTAATATTAGGCTTATTTAACATTTAATGAGTGAGGCCGTGGCCTAGTAACTACATTCAGCTCATCGGGTAGTTAATCACATTGTACTGTAATTTACAGTAATGAATCAGAGCAGCATGTTGTAATGTTGTGAGAAAAAGTAAGGGTGTAAAGATTAGTCGATATGCATGAAGAAACAGACACCAGAGCAGGGTATTCAGCTACAAGTTAAAGCAATAAAAGGACGAGGCAAGTGATGCTAGTGTTAGCAGCTAATGCTACTTCTAACTGGTCTCAACCCTCTTAATTATTGTTATTGTATGAATCCCTGAGGTTTGTGCATCCAACACATGCGCTGCGGCGTACTGGAAGCAGCTCAGGTGGGTGTCCATGCAGCAGGAACAGTGTGAGAAAGCTGCTGCCCACCTTGATGATATTTTGAAGGTTTGATTTGACTCTGAAGTGAGTGGCCGTCACCTGCAGGTCTTTATATTAACAGTTCACTATTGCTGCTATATCTTTTAAGCATTGATGTGTAGCAGTGATCAGTTCTTTGTTCTATATAGAGCACGTCATCGTCAACAGTATTCATTGTCAGTGCAATTTTACTGTACTGCTTCCACCGGGTAGCTCTTTATATAAGAGCACAGTCACTGCTTCCTCTAGAGACAGGCTCATTGACCGCAGTCCGTCACGCAAACACACACACACACAAATACACACATTCACACAGCCTGCTATCAGCCAGACATGCTGTATTTTGTTGCATAGTAGGGCTGCCACTAACAACTATTTTTATTATCGATTAATATGCCTCTTATTTAGCCCAAAAATGTCAAAAAAAAATAATTATGAAAATGCTCATCACAATTTCCCAGAGTCCAAAGTGACGTCCTCAAGTTGCTTCTTTTTTGTCCAACCAGCAGTCCAAAACCCAAAAGACTCTTTATTTACTATCATAAATGACAAAGAAAAGCAGAAAATGTTTGACATTTCTGCTTGAAAAATGACGATAAATCAAACTAGTTGGCAACTAATTTAACAAACTAATAAAACAATCAAATGCTCATCAACACTTTTTATTTACACACATATTAACGTGCATATTTTGACCATCTTATAGACACATGCACGCACAACAGCAGTTCACCTAAATTTAGAGAAGAGGCATTTTGGAGTTGCTGTTCAATTTCCAGACAAAAGCAAAATCACTATGCGTAGACCCACCTGAGACTATTACCCTCTCACCTTGCCTGTCCCACTCTCTGTGTGTGTGTGGGGGGGGAGGGGGGGTTTGTAAGCTTCAGACAGACACTCTGAGTTCCAATTACAACTCCTCAATCTTGCTTCAATTACCCGTGAAGAGTTCATGTAGGCCGTTAGTGAGACACAGCCTTCTTTCTCACCACACACACACGCACACACACACACGCGCACACACACACACACACACATTGACTCACTCACAGACAGTGAGAAATCAATGCTCTGTACAATCCAGGTAGTTCCCATGAGTTACTGTAGGCTGCCGGTTCAGGTGGTTATTATTTAAGAGTTTGGTCTCTTGGTCATAAAACTTAATATGTTTTGCTTTTCTTTCATATTTTTTTTCATTTTCTTCCTGTCAGCTTTTGACACTTTTCTCTGGTTCTTCTGACATTACAGCCAAGACATGCAGCATTGATTAAATGTGTCCAAACACAATGTATAAAAAGTATAGCAGCCAAATTTTCTTCCTAATTACCCAGTGTTCACTGCAAAGATCCAAATCCCCCTCACGTCATGTTATGCAACCCAGATTAAAAGAAATTTTAAAGCCCCCCCCCCCCCCACCGTCGGCACACATGGGCAACAAAGTATGACGTACAGTATGTAAACATAACCAGGCAACAGTAAAACCTACTGATTTGTTTTCTTTTAACTGCTGGCATCCCAGAGAGCGGCGCTCCTGACGGTGTTTTTTATCAACGCTGGTGGTTGCCGGCGGCTAAGCCTTTATCATTCTCGTTATTGATGTTGCTTTATGTTGCACCAAAAACTTCTTCTTCCTTCTCAAAGCATTTTCCTGAGCTGTACATTATTGACTGAAGTAAAATGCAACATACAATACATGCCAGGTATGTTTGTAATGCCACCACTTTGGTCCAGATTGAAATATCTCAACAACTATCAGATTGATTTTCATGAACTTTTGTATAGACATTCATGTCCACCTCAGGATGAATTCTAACAACTTTGTTGATTACCCTATTTTTCATCTGGTGCAACCAGTAATGGTAGTCCCATTAGCCTCAACTGTACTTTGTGTCTTGTTGAGTGCTAATCAGCAAATGTTTGCTTGGTAATACACTAAACTAAGATGGAGAACATACTAAACATGATATGCTAAACATTGGCATGTTAGCATTGTCATTGTGAGCATTTGGCTCAAAGCACTTACAGTATGTGCAGCCTCACAGATCTGCTGCCGTGGTTGTAGACTCTCAGTCTTGTTTTTCCTGTTTTAGTTATTCATTTGATTTATTTGATATTGCATATTTACTTTTTAAGAATTCAGGAATGGGGAGTAAAAGACAAAAACTATTTCTATTCGGTACATTTGACATCATCTCTGCATGTCTTCCTTTAAAGCCATCACTGAATAACTACAGGTTGTCATGAACTAATCAATACAACAGCATTCCAATAGCAACAACTCATCTCATCTTATCACATGTGATCTCATCTCATCTCATCTTATCACATGTGATCTCATCTCATCTCATCTTATCGCATGTGATCTCATCTCATCTCATCCTATCTTATCGCATGTGGTCTCATCTCATCTTATCATCTCATCTTATCGCATGTGGTCTCATCTCATCTTATCGCATGTGATCTCATCTCATCTTATCGCATGTGATCTCATCTCATCTTATCGCATGTGATCTCATCTCATTATCTCATCTCATTTTATCGCATGTGGTCTCATCTCATCTTATCATCTCATCTTATCGCATGTGATCTCATCTCATCTTATCGCATGTGATCTCATCTCATCTCATCTTATCTCATCTCATCTTATCGCATGTGGTCTCATCTCATCTTATCGCATGTGATCTCCGTACAGGGGGAAATTAACATGCCTTTGCCCTTCGCACTCCAGTTTGGAAAGATGATCTCCATTGGGTGCATGTCATCATAATGACATCATCTGACCATGCACGGATGTGTCAGAGTGAATTAGAGCTCTCATAACCAACCATGGATCTCAGAGGTAAAAGTCCAGATTAATTTTAATGTGGCACATCCTATCTCTTGGAATCTGTGATCAGCAGTCGTCACGTGGAAACACTTTGCCACGATGTCTAATCTCTTTGCATTTAAGATAGCATCGCTGTGCTCATAAATGACCTAAGTTGTGCATGAAATTTCTGTTGGTGCTTTGTGACCAACTTACAATCCCCCTGTCAGCTGTCAGAAAATAGCTAGCTAGTGAGATTGCCTCACAACTGTCTCCTAAACCTCTTATGCCTTCTGTTTCCCTGCTGGCAAAATTCAGTTTCCCTCCCGCTGCGCCTCATGCCTTGTTTTTCTGGTTTTATTGCATAAAGCCTTCATGTTCCCTATGGGTGATCAGCCACTGTTGCTTGACAGTTGCCTCTGACATGTGCAACATTGTTTAATCTGAAATTAGCCCATAACATGCTTGACAGCCGGGGGTTGTTGTTATCATTTTAAAGTGTTCAGCTTCAGGAGCAGAACAGGCTGTTGTACGAGGCAGCAGGTCCGGTCAGCCTGGCATTTGAGTTGATTAGAACTGATGAAGCTTAAAGCGTGCAATACAGAAATAGCTTCCTAAAGCCTTGGATGACAGCAGAAATTCAAGTTTGAGATTTGACCTTATAAGTACGGAAAATATGAGAAACGGACGAATATTTGTTGAGTGATGAGGCAGCAACGTAATACACAGAGGGGAATCATCCTGAAACCAGAAGATCTATGTTTAAGTCTTCTTTTAGAGAGAAATATTTCTTTACTTTAGTCTTTGAGTTCAGTGAAAGAAAAGAGTAAATCACTCACTACTCCAGCAGTGCTGTGTAACTAACAGGGGGAACAAATTCCCATTAGGGCTGCAACTAACCCTTATTTTTATTATTATTTAATCCACCATTTAGTTTCTTGATGATTAATTTTGCCAGAAAAAAGTGGATAATGCTCATCATAACTTCCAAGAGGCCAAGTCAAAGTTCAACACCTGAAACTCTAACTCTAACCTGAAATATATTTAGTTTTACTATTCATTTATTTTTCAAGGACATCACACGTGTGTCGTATTCCGCTGGACAGGTTGATGTTATATGTTAAAGAAACAAACAAAACTTACAAAAAGCTAACAAAACAACATGAAAGCGCATAAAAAGATATTAATAAATTGATTAGTTGAATTGCGTTTCAGTGCTAATTCCCATAAATATATAAGGAGCCAGTGATACATTATCAGAATTGAATAAAAGTGTAAGTTACAACATTTATGACTCATCTAGCTCATATAGGTGTGGAAATAAATTACAACAAACAAACTGTGAAATTACATATTGAAGAGTATGTATACTGTTCATTGATTCAGTATGTGTGGACTCTCTGTCACAACTTGATTTTTACTTTAGCATCATAAAAGTCTAGACCTTGGCTTCTTTGTCCTTCCTATGAGGACGATACAAAACCTGTGTGTTCAGTGTTTCATGTTTATCTGCTGTGGCACTAATTCAGTTTTAATAAGGGTGATTTCACATAAAGACCAAAGTGCGTTCTTGGTATGTTCTTTGCATAGAAAGAACTTCACCTCTCAGTGTAAATCGGGAGTCTTAGGTTATCTTACATCATGTCTGGATTATTGCAGGGATGGCTCCTCACATTATCCTTCCACAGGCAGCACAGAGCATTGATTAAGAGCTTATTTATGTATGAATGCTAGAAGCACTGGGCATCTGTTAAACTAAGCTCATTTAAAGGATTTGTTGGTACCCTCCTGGCTCCCTTTTAAGGCCTTCTCTGTCAGTGATCCTTTTAAAATTCAGCCGACTTGCTGGTGTTTGGTGTGTGTGTGTGTGTGTGTGTGTGTGTGTGTGCGCGTGTGTGCGCGCGTGTGTGTGTGCATGGTCAGAGAACTAAAGTTGTGATGAAAGAGCTTTCAAATTGATCCATGTGAGATTTGGCGGACTGAATTTCATCCTGTTTGACACTTTGCTGTTTATTGGTTTAATTTCTTTTACATGTGTTGTATTATCTGAGAAAGAAGTTTCACAAAAGCAAACAATAATCTTACTATGTTAGAATTCTCAACGAAATTAATAATTGACAGAAAATGTAAAAACTGTCATTTTCTTGTTTTTTGTTTTCCAACTTGTGTTTGTTTTATTCAAAGCACAACATCCAGGAGTGTTTGTGTTTGCTTGCAAGTTTGAGCCAGTTGCTGCAAAATATATATATATATTTTTTGGTAAACAGTCCTATCCCTATTACTTTCACTCAAATCAAAGTAGATAGGAAATTTAAGAAGACACATATAGGCTACGCATACACAAAGATGATGTGCTGCACTTTGTTGCAGTGTATTGCCAGAGCTTGTTAATTTCATTTACAGTTCACCGGTCAGGAGGTAATTTTATTTAAAAGGCGTACTTTCTAAAGTTTCTTTTTTTTCTGCACTTCCTCATTTTGCTCGTTCTACTTATTCTCCTATTTACATTGTACAGTCTGTATTTATGTTTTTGTAGGAGGCAGTCTTGTTCAGATCAGAGTGGCTCTGGAAGGTCGTCTGTATGAACATATATAGTTTATGTGTCTTGCAATGCATCACAAAAGAGACTTAGGAAGTTAATTATTAGGAGGACCTCCGTATAAAACATGTTATTAAAACTGTGTTTTTTTAAAAAGTAATTTAGTCAGTTGTCTGTGCTTGCACTGTATTTCCAATGGCTACCATCTTCCAGTTGGTGCATCTTCTATTAGTTTTTCTTAAATTTACCCCATGAGGGGGCGCCCAGTAGCTCACCTGGTAGAGCGGGCGCCACTCTACTGAGGCTGAGTCTTCGATTCCAACCTGGGCCATTTGCTGCATGTCAACCTCCCCTCTCTCCCTGCTTTCCTGTCTCTCTCCAGCTGCCCCTGTCCAATAAAGGCAAAAAGCCAGAAAAAAATATAAATATTATAATATAAAATTTACCCCATTGAGTAGGGTTGGGTATCCAGAACCAAAATTCCAAGAACCGTGGATTAGTTTCGACACATGCATTTCGATGCTCCGTTTTCGGTTCCGAACTTTTCAGACGCGCTCCCGAATGAACTGCAGTGAGCGTTTCTCAGTCTGTAAAAGTTCTGCCAGGACCTGCTACGCGGACCTTACGTGAGTGACATAATTTGTTACGCAGTACGTCAACAAAATGGGAAGGAGAGATACTTCGGTTTTCACGCTGAGCAATGGCTGACCGCAAACGCTCAGAAGTTTGGCTAAGCTTCACAAGAAAAGACAGTGACACAGCTAAATGCAACACCTGCAGCAGGGAGATTTCGTGCAAGGGAGGAAGCACCTCCAATATGATGAAGCATTTACTTCAACATGGCGTGAATGTAAAGGAACGCACCGTGTTCTATGTGTTGCCGTCTCCCAATCCCAGCAATAATAGAGCCCCAGATACAGCTAATGATGCTATCACTGCTAACAGTAGCAACGTCTCATCCTCAAGTACAAAACACAGATGAGTTGACATTCACTTTTCATATTTAAGGAAAACAAATGTCAACAATACATTGTAGCAATCACTCTGAGTCTGCTGGCATCTTTGGCGCATGTCCAAATAACGTAACACATTCTGGCTCTAGGCTATGACATTTACACAACACGGAACATAAATGCTCACTGCTGTCGCAATATTATATTCTGTTAAATGTATTTATTTTATTTTATAAATGAAAGGAAAAAGAAACCTTCCTGTCACAGTTGACAGTTGACTGATTACAGCCTAAATGTGGCAACAATAAAGGTAGGCTAATAATTGTACTTGAAATATTTGTTCTTTGTATCTCTCAAAAAAATATTGAAATCGGAACCGAGATTCGAAAAGAACCGAATTCGATCAGCGGAGTCAGACCCGGAATCGGAATCGGAATAGATTAAATTGAAACGATACCTAACCACAGGTCCCCAGTCTCCTACTGTTGGCCACAGGGATGACTGTCATTAGGCAGCTCCACTATAGTGGCTGCCATGCTTGAAGGCACCTCAGTGGTAGTTACTGTAGGAGGACAATTCATCTGGACAGACTTCCTGTCAGATTCCTCAGCAGGGATTGCACTGCAATCTGCTGACCTTGCTAAGCTTCATATTACTGTTGTAAGTGAACAGAGCAGCATCTCGCTGGCCGTCTGAACATGTCAAACCCATAATTATAATAATTGTAATAATTTGAACACAAAAGACATGAAACGGCCTGTAGCACCATGCCAAAATGAGCCTCTTATTGATGCCTCATTCTTGCAACAGAAAAGACTAGATTATTATCATTGACTTACATGGAAGAGTCAAGTGCTTTGCCTCTGAATTCTGCACTGTGTTTTAAGGCACTAATAGACATACCCCATCCAATGAAGTTTGGATTGTTTCTTTTGTTGATTGTATTGATTTATTTCTATATAGATTTTTTTTCATTTCTTTATTTATTTTCAGCCAAACTTGGCAGTGTAGGTCCCTCGGTTGTTCAGTCCACAATTTTAGTCCAGAGTATCTCAACAAATGGATGGATGGATTACAATACAAAGTGGTATAAACATTCAAGTTCCCCTAGTGTGAAATTTTGGTGACATCATGGCATTTCATGTTGTGCCACCAGCAGGTCATGATTTAATGTTTACTAAACTAGTGACATAAAAAATTGTAAAATTACAATTTTACATCCGCATTCACATCACTCTTGGCTGTACTGTGCGTTTAGTGCTTATTCGCAAATGTTAGCATGCTACCATGCTAAACTAAGATGGTGACCTGCTATACATCAGTATTTTAATATTGTATATCAATCTGATTACCTACAGTGGAGTTAAATGGTACAACGACGGTGAATAAGATGTTAGTTAGTTGATTCTGTGTAAACTTATTTTGAGTTTCTGCGCGTTCACATAAAAGGGGCGTGTTCGGCAGCACAGAGTTATTTCATTACGACTCATGCTCCATATTTTGCCCAGGAAGAATGTACGATGATAATATCAGGATATGAGGAGTTTAAAGAAACATTAATGGCAAAATCGAACAGTGTAACGGCCAACAAAGCCAGGGAGGCTTGTTGACTGCAGACACACTAGACTCTTCTTTTATTTGTAATAGAACTGAAATGTCAAGTACAACGACGTCAGAGTCGAGAAAGAGGGGGAATATTCCGAGACAGAAATTCAGTATTTTTGAGATTATAGGGTTAAATTTATAATAAAATAAATCACTAATTTTTTTTCTGACAGTACAATCTTAAATTTTACATTTAACCTTCTGAAAAATAGCGTTTTTTCTCTTAAGGAACCCAGTCTTCACTTTTCAAGGTTGGCACAATCTCTTCATACAACAGCAGACGCCACCGCTTGCTATGTATTATACCTGCACTGGATTACCTCATCAAATTATAGGTCTACTTCACAATCGGATGTAGCAATAATGAAATTCTGGTTATTACAGCCCACAGTCACCATATTGTCATAAACATCCAGACTTTAAAGAGACGTTACTGTAAATCTGACTTGTACAGAAAAAAACATAATGATTTGGATTTATTCTCGTAAATTTGTGATTTTAATCTCAGTTGGTTGATTACCAGCTGTTTTTTTCTACCTACAATGGCCCGAATATGCCATGATAGTAGGTTACACTCACATAAAATATTCTCTCTAAATATGTGTAAACAATTAGGATAATTCAGTTCTACACATAGGTTACATCTCAGAAATCGCCTTGCTAATTAAGATCTCCTTCCTAATTCAACTCGGCTGTAGGTCTGTATGAATGTAGATGTAGATAGAGTAACATCAAGTTAACCAAGTTAAGTTTACGGATGCAGCGTAAATTGCCATGGCAACATACCTCAGGTAAAACTTACACCTTTCGTAGTACGGGTTAATCTGGAAGTTACACCCAACGTCACAAAGTTCTGAGTTCCTGAAGTTACCTGGATAAGCCAGTTACCTCCCTTTGTAGTACAGCCCTCTGATCTTTTGTGACCAAACCACTTGCAACACAAAAGTTGCTCCCCTCTTTTAACTAACTCCTCAACCATGGATCTGATAGCAATGTTACTTTTGCTTTCAGCCATGCTTGTTGTTGCTGTGTGTATGGCGTCAGAGTCGGAATATTGCCATTATTACAAGATGACGTTCTTTTATCGTATTAAAAACAGAAATTAGAAACGGTTCAAAGAATGAAAACGAAAACCGGAAACAAACGAAATTTTAGGATGAACGTAATCGAAAACAGGAACAAAAACAATTTCAGTTGTTC
>JBBPCS010004181.1:840-11561 GCA_037974645.1 Hollardia meadi
CCCCCCCCCCCCCCCCCCTTTTTTTTTACAGTGTATAACATGTTATCTGAATACGAGAAAATGACATTATATTTCAGCCAGTTGTCATCCCCAGCTTGTCAGATATCGACGATTTGTCCCGGCCCCTCGCGTCTCATCCAGACGCACAAGGTACCCTTTGGTGTCAGGCAAACACAAACCCCCACAGCACAAGCCCCGACAGAAACAAAACAATGGAAATCATTTTAGCAGGATGTCCTCGGACCACACAAATCAATCTTTATTCATAAAGGTTTGTGTATTAAGCAATATTATCAACTGGGTGAACATTTAAAAGGTGTCCTTCATTTTAATACTTACCAGGACAAAGAAAACAGATTTACCTAATTGCCACTAGATGGAGCCAAAGGATTGTTTAAGGTCACATGGCTGACATTTTAATTATCTTTTCTTTTTTTTTTATTTCATAACTTTCGTATTTTGAAAATGCTCCGAATTCCTCCACATTTTTATATTTCAATGTTTATTTGGGTTCAGTCTATTAACTTATTTTTCTTTATTTAGTACACTTCCTAGAGACTCTCCATATGGCAGTATGCTGACAGTGAAAAGATCCTCCCAGACGCCTTTTTGGTGCTTGTAGTCCCCTCACCCAACTCCCAAACACGCCCCGGAGACCGGAGTTCACGTCCCGTTTCTTTTCCTGAATGCAAACGAGTGCTTTTTGTGCCTCAACTTAACCAAGTTAACTTATTCCATGTGCGTCTGGATAAGAAGTGAGGGGCGCATGACGATTCGTCGGTATCTGATGACGTGGGACAGTAAAAATCTATATGGAGTCCTTTTAAATATTCAATTTTGAACATTGTGTTTTATATGTTAATGTTATATTTTATATGTATTGTAAATATATTGCATTATATTTTATATATACGGAAAAATATTAGGGCCACATGTGAAAAATATATTTGAGTTCTGACTTTAATCTCAGAATTCTTAGAAAAAAATGAAAAAATAAAAATAAAAAAGTCAGAATTCTGAGATTAAAGTCAGAACTCAAATAAATGTTTCACATATGACCCAGATTCTCTTCAGTATTTAAAATATTTTGCATTATATTTTATATGTTGCTTTATATGTTTTACATGTGATCTTTTGTACGACTATTAGTAAAGAATTATATTAAAAGAAGTTGTAGTATTAATAGCGTCTGTAGGCTATGAGTGATAGTAAAAGTGAGGGACTGATGTGTTGTTTGGGTGTGAATGTTGTGTATTTGCTGCTTTGTTCCCATGAAGGCATGCAGCTGAACAACAAGCTCCTGCAGCTGATCGGCCTGAGGTTTGCTGACGCCAACTACGACATCGACTTCGACGACTACCTCACCTGCATCGTCCGTCTGGAGAACATGTTCAGTACGTTCAAAAATGTTAATGCCTCAAAAAGATGAAGATTTATTGAAAACTAACATTAAGAAGGTTTTCTGTCTGTTTGTGCTGACTGAAACTTTTCCTCTTAACCAGGAGTTTTTAAGGCTATGGACAAATACAAGAGGGGACGTGTGAACATGAACATCATGCAGGTAAGTTCTGCAAGTTTGCTTCTTTTCCCTTTTAATCCTTGACTGAATTCAGTTTGTAATGTTGTAATGTTTATTTTAGATTTAACTTGATTCTCTCTTCACCTCACAGTTCCTGTTGATGGCGATGAATGTCTGAGGAGACGCGGGAAGCAACCAGAAGCCACCAGAGGAACAAATCGCAGCGGCTGCTCTCGGACTACAGTGTGTTGAATTTTAGGCCAAAACGATAAATATGAACACGTTTTATTTGTCATGATTCTGATTTTTACTACTTTAGATACTGTCTGCACTAAAGTATTGACATGGGGGAGAATCAGATATTAAAAGTGGCAGATTTACACTTTTGGACAAAATATTGTTTTATTTTCTCGGCTCTCTGCAAGAATGGAAATAAATTCTGAATAAAATTTCTGGCTTTGAAGTTATTAATTAATAGTTACAACTATTGTGATTAATGAAGATTTATATTCATAGAGAACTTAGAGAGTCAGCCAGTGAAGCTCATTAATCCTGTGTTTAGAGCTGGTGTTTATTTATGACCCTCCACATTGAGCAGAGGGACTGAAACGATTCATAAAAACATGAATGAATTGCTGATTTTAATGTAATCAAACATTTTTTTCTCATGGCAATAGTGGAGAAAGCATTCAAATATTTTAATCAAATAAAAGTAGCAGTAAGTTTAAGTCCTGCATTCAAAGTTTTACTTGAGTAGAAGTACAAAAGTAGCAGCTAAAGAATGACACATTAATATATATTAGAAAATTTTATTATAATTATTGATGCATTTAATGTTTATCACTTTTGAGTTGCAGCTGGTAAAGATAGAGCTGATTTTAATGACTTTATATACATACAGTATATATATATATTTTATAAATACCCTTTTATATATATTTCAAATTTCTTTTTGTTATGTTAAACGTATTTAGGAATATCCACAAAGGAGGAAATAAAGCTAATGAACTACATTTTGCTACAGGACCCCTCTGTAAGACATGGCTTTGATAATATTAAAACAGGAGCCAACTCAAGACCCTCATCATTTCATACTGTGTACTGTTACAATCAACTTTATCACCACAAACCTGTTGACTTCAAGGAAAAAGGTTCAGCAGAAGACTCAATAATATTTTTCAAGATACTGGCCGGACCAGCAGGGGGCGGTAATGCACCTATAAACTCGTTTGCCAACCGCTCTTAATGAAGGGAGAAGAAACAGGCTATTTGGATTATACCAACAATAAATAGTCTACAATAACATGAATTACACTATTCATACAAACAAATGTATCCGTGAATTATTCATAAATTACAATATTTGCCAATAATTACAAATTGTCGAACGTGCTCTCGTATTAAAGCGTATTAATATCGTTTTCACCCCCCCTGTTGTTGTCCGGAATGGTTCTTTCCAGTAATGGTAGCAGCAGCATGGTGAAGGAGAGTCCAACGTGGATAAACAACAACAGCGACAGTCTTTGGATTTAACCGGTTATTTGTTTTAACAGCTCCCTTCAGTTTGAGGTCTGAGGGTCTTTAAAGCCGACCAGCCCCAGAAAACCGTCCGAGACTCCGTCACAAAATGGTAAGCTAACATTTCGAAAGTAAGCTAACCTTGTTAGCTAACAGCGGCTAACGTCACCGCTGTGTATCCATCAAAAAGCACCGTGTTGGTAGAAAATAACACCATTATCTAAATCCTGGATCTTAATTAACGCAAATAAGCAGATTCAGTGTGTTGTATCCTACAGCCTAAAGCTAGCTTAAATCAGCAGCTCAACAGTGAGAGTTTGTGTTTGTTAGCATGAACCTCTTCCAGTTAGTTGACTTAACTTTATTCTATTACTTGGCACGTGTTGATTTGATTTGGGGACACACAGAAGCAGAAAGAGGAATGTTGTAATAACAACAACAGTTTGGTCGTAATTAAATCGTTAAAGTGTAAATGATGCTTCTTGTTTGTTTTGTTGTTATATCTGGTTCTTTACATTTCAAGGAAAGTAGTGAGTTAATAAAAATGTACACCATCAGCTACAACTTTAAAACCACTGACAGTTAAAATCAATAACATTGATCATCTCGCTACAGTGCAATATTCTGCTGGGAAACCCTGGATCCTGACATTCATGTTGATGCCAATTGACACAAACCATCCGTCCCAAACACCCTTGCAGATCGAGCAGAATACCAGGACCCAGGGTTTCCACTAGAACATTGAACTGTAGCCATGATCAATGTCATTCACTTCCTCTGTCAGTGGTTTTAATGTTGTGGCTGATCGGTGTGTTTGTGTGTGTGTTGTGTAATCTATTTAGCAGGTTTTTATTAACTGCTAACTGAGATGCTCCACTGCAGCAGTGAGTGCTTTGCTCACCTCACCTGGAGTCACAAGAGCGAAAAGAAATAGTGACACCAAACACCTCACTGACATCATCACCAGCGATCAACATTATTCCCTGCTGCGTTTGTCTGTTCCAGCCTCATCGAAAGAAGAAATCGTTCATTGAGAAGAAGAAGGCCGTGACCTTTCACCTCGTCCACAGGAGTCAGAGGGACCCGCTGGCTGCAGACGAGAAAGCCCCGCAGCACGTCCTCCTGCCCGCCACCAAGGTACGGATTAACCGCAGTCCAACCAAAGAGTGAGGTGCTCCTTCATAAGAAGCTGCAGCATTTCTTCATTTAAAAAAAATATGAAAAAAGTCGTACAATAAAGCTTTTTTGTTGTTTTTTTTCTATCCAATCTGCTCAGATTTACTTTGCATCCTGTTTAATTTGCCCAGAAAAATGACTCATTACTTGATTTCAGAAATCTTTTTTTTTTTTTACAGTGTAATTCTGTGATTTTGATATTTCTCAGGTGGAAGTGGAGAAGAGGCGCGAGGAGCAGAGGAACTTTGGCGTTTTCTTCGACGACGACTACGACTACCTGCAGCACCTGAAGGAGCCGTCGGCCCCGACTGAGCTGGTGGCAGCCGGCCCCTCACTCGCTGACAGGCACACTTTTGACCTCCGTGATGAAGATGACGAGAACGAGGGGGAGGAGGAGGGGGACACGAACAAGACCATTCCTGTAAGTTCACTCAGTTTATCAGGAAAATCCTGGAAAGTTCATGGAATTTAAAAATCGGTTTCTCAGAGCTGGAATGGTTTTGAACAACGTTGTCAAGGTTTGTCATTTTTTTACAAACCTCAGTTACTTGGATTAAGGAGGAAAGGAGTGCACGATATTTATCGTCCCGATAATTATGTGTGAAATTTAATATTATCGGTTATCGACTTTCAATCGATTTTCAGATTTTCAAAGGCAGATATAATAACGATACTTTGGAACAGGGAAAAGCTAATATACGATTAATCGTCCGATATAATCACCCCCATGAAAAAAATTCTACCCTATTCTACCATTCTACAATCTTTGACCTGTTGAACTGAACATCCTCTACATAATTAATAAATATTGAACTGATCAAAGTAACCATACAAAATACAGACGGTAGTGATTATTTATTTATTATTATCATCTATCAGTAATTCCAGTGGAGTAGTTGACTGGTGGAGGCTGCGCAGCCATCAGCCATTATTGGAGCCAAGTTCCACTGATACCGATAATTTGTAAAACATCCCGTCGATACTGATTAATCGATCGAACTGATTAACCTCTAAATGAAATCATTATCCTGCAATCATCCTTATCCAGTGTTTTTCACAGATTCAGAGGACGGCGGCACGATTGTAATTCACGACACGTTCCACAAGAGTTCAGAGAGGAGGGAACACAGCAAATCTTCTTCGAGCTGTGGAATATTAAATCTTCCATCTGAGCCTTTCTTACTCTCAGCTGTGCAGAAACTACAGGTTATAAACTTCTTCACAAAGATGTGAAATCATGGGTTATTTTTTGGTATCGGCCAAGAGAAGAAAGTAATTATCAGTTATCGGTTGAATAATAAAAATACATATCGTGCATTCCTATTTTAACATTTACATCTATACTTGCATGTACGTCTCTTCCCATTTCTACTCCCAATAATCTCCAAACTGTGATTCATAGAAGCAAAATAATGTTTCCTCAGTCCAACATGTTAACTTTTGATGTTTGTCTTACTAAGTATGATATTAACAGGATCCCAATACTCAACCTCAGTATTTTCTTCATGCATTCACTGTTGTCTAGATGTCGATCAGTATGTTCTTAAAACTGGACACAACAGGAAGGTTGACGTTTCTCTGAAATGGTTCTCGTCCTGTTTGATGAACAGGCTGCTTCCATCAACCTGCCGTCGTCTGTGTTCGCCTCAGAGTTTGAAGAGGAGGTGGGACTTCTGAACAAAGCTGCTCCTGTCTCAGGTGAGGAGCTCATCTGCTTAAAATGGTGCAGTAGTTTATGACTTTTACTGGCCTCTGCTGGTGACCAGTAGGAACTACAACAACACTGATGGGTTTGATTTTCTGTTGTTTCAGAAGTAGTGCAATGTAAATATAGTCTTTGAGATCAAAGGGACAGTTCACACTAAAGTCAAGAATACACACGTCTCCTCTCACCTGTAGTTCTATTGATCATCTAGATAGTTTTGGTGTGAGTGTCTCAGTTTTGGAGATATCAGCTGTAGAGATGTCTGTCTTCTCTCCAATATAATGGAACTAGATGATTACTCAGCAGTTTCATGGAGGAACAAATTTCTTTCTGTATCACTGCGCAGAGGGAAGCATCTTCTCATGGATGAGAGGCTAACTAATTAAGCTAGGTAACGTTACAGCTCAGCCGAGGAGGATGCCATTAATGTTTCCCGCCCTCTCATGAGCGCGAGCCTCTCGTCCATGAGTAGATGCACGTGTCCTTCTGCGCGGTGATACGCTGTAGTTCGGTTGAAAGAAAACAGATCCGTTCACAGAGACGCCAACTGATCTGTCTGCTAAAACACACAGTGATGGTTGTGTTGTGAGCATTTGCAGCGTCAAATGTGTCATATTGTGAAGATGTTTTCTCGATTTGCTTGTCTCTTAGCATCCTTCCTTTACTGGACACGTATCCAGTTTCATGTTTCACCTCTAGCAGCTTGTTGTCGTCCTCGACATCAGGTTCAGACGTCAGCATCTTGTTGTGTCTCCTTCCTCACTGTTTGGTTTTCCTTCAGGACCGCGGCTGGACATGGACCCTGACATCGTGGCTGCTCTCGACGAAGACTTCGACTACGACGACCCCGACAACATCCTGGACGATGACTTTATCGTCAAAGCCAACAGTGCGAGCAGAGCAGCGGACACAGTGTAAGAAATCAAATATACTGTAGATGTTTTTTTGTTTTGTTTTTAGTTGGTGTCATGATGTCATGGTGTCACTACTGCACAGACTCTGGCTCCAAATGACATCACCAGCACAAGATGGCAGCGCTCGTATCTGGGATATTTTGGCTGGGGAGGAAGTGAAGATGCGTCGGCCATCTTTGTTTAGGGCGATGGGGCAAAAATCAGCAAACACTTGTTCCAGCTTCTTAAATGTCAGGATTTGTTGCTTTTCTTTGTCATTTATGATCGTAAATGAAGAGTCTTTGGGTTTTGGACTGTTCGACATTTTATAGCTTATATGATCAATCGATTAATTGTGAAAATAATTGGCAGGTTAATCAATGTTGACAATTGTTACCTGTAACCTGTGACAGAGGCGACGAAGGGGATGACGATGATGACGAGTGGGAGGACACAGATGAGGAAGGTGACTTTGACTCTGAGGGCGGGTTTTCGGGCGAGGAGGACCTGGACGACGGCGGCCGCGGTCGAGAGTTCCTGTTCATGGACGAGGAGACGAGGAGTCGATTCACGGAGTACTCGCTGACGTCGTCTGTGATGAGGAGGAACGAGCAGCTCTCCCTGCTGGACGACCGCTTCGAGAAGGTAAGCTCTCGTTACGCTTCGACCGCTGTGGCGCACGAACGGTCCCGTTAACGTAAATGTTCAAAATGACTCCTGATGCGAATGATCATAAAAACGACATCTAGAAAACGACATCTTTCAAATCAAGATAACAAAATGTCTTTTGATCATTGGAAATTTAGTTTATTATGTAAAAAGGAATTTAATGATGTGACTAAAAAAAACCTTATTGGACAGTACTGGGAATTTTCTATTTCTGACATGGGATGTACTGGGAAGTGCTTCAAAACAAAATTAGGAAATTTACAATTCAATTTAGCAAAAACATCTAAATAAAAATGATCAAAAATGGAGAATTTTGTAAAATGTTTCAGACGATCTGACGCCACAATAAGAACAACTTTAACAGGAGTTACAGTTTTTTAAATAAAAAGAGCCAATGATGCTTTTTTTTAATGATGAAGATTAAAATGGATTCATGAGGGTGAGAAAAACAACCAGTGTTTTTTTTTTCTTCTTAACATAGAAATAAATTCATTATCTAAATTAAAAATACAACTTTACAGCCGAGGATTACTCTATAATTTTGAAGTAAATTATTAATTTTATATTATATTATACTGCTGTATATTTACAGCAACTTTCATAATGAGAAACTATCTGGAACATGTATTTTTATATGTTAAATTAATTGTATTAAATGAACACAGAGTTAAACTTTTTTAACTTTAGCTTCTAATGTTTTGCATCAACTTCAGTCTTATAATTGTACAATAATTTTGAACAGGCACATTTAGGGTGACCTTCTTTTCCTGACCTCTTTTGTGCATGTGCAGGACGGATCAGGCAGCCGGTACAGATCGGGCACTGACAGACGATGTGTTTTTGGGTTGTTCCTCCGTCTCATTCTTGAGGTCACTCTGACTTCACAAGACACGTTTTTAGTCATAACTCAAGAATTAATTTGCTAATTATGACAAAATTTGACACAAACTGTTCTGATTGTTTAGATCTTCTGTGCTGCCGGGTTGAACGTGTGTGAAGCAGCAACATCCATATTTGAAGCATTGTAGTCCACCACGAGCTGTTTGATGTTGGGGGGTGACTAAACCAAGGCCAAGGACAAAATCCTGCGTCTGTGTCGTTTCAGTTTTACGAACAGTTTGACGATGACGAGATCGGCGCTCTGGACAACACGGAGCTGGAAGGCTTCATCGAACCCGACAGCGCTCGCCTGGAAGAAATCATCAAAGACTACTTCATCCAGAAAGAGAAGGAGTGAGTGGGTTTCGTTTTTCCCGCCCTCTCGATCTGATTTTTATTAAGATGTGACATCACCTGGTGGACGATGAACGCTGCGTCAGATGTTTTATTTTTAGTAGAAAAAGTAAATCTGTCTGTCTGTGCTTTAGATCGCTGAGGCCCGATGATTTGGGTCCCAAAGAACTTCCTGTGGTGAAGGAGGAGGAGGAAGACGAGGAAGAAGAGATGGAAACTGTTGTTATGGCGGCTCCAGAGGAGAAGTGGGATTGTGAAACCATCATCAGTGAGTTTCAAGACATTTCTTGGCCTCTGACGGCGTTCAGCAGCCTAAACAAACTCATTGAAGCTTTGTTTGCTGTCTTTCCAGGAGTTACAGTAATGTGCACATAAAAGAAACACAGATTTGTGCTTGTTAGGTCTTGGAATTGGTCCAGTAAATAGTCTTAGCCGATAGCCACGACACACCTGCAATGGCTGCAACTTAATCCTTAGGGGCAACTCCGACCTTCAAAGTTACGTCCACTGAAAGTGTTTTTTCTTGCTTCTCACAGGCTGAGATTGTTACTCTAAGTGTCTGAAAACATTACGGAAAGGATCCGACAGCGATAGTACTCAAACATAAGTCTCGTCTGAGGTGAAGTCTCACGTCAAAATCTCGTGAGATGTGAGTTGTTGCAGGAAGACGACTGTAGAGGAGTGAGTGAGAGTTGGAGAGAGGAGTTGCCCTCAAGACTTTATAAGTCATGGCTGAATATTTAGCTTATTTTAACAGTCGAGATGAGCAATAACTGCAACAACTTGCCTCCTGCGAGATTTCAGAGCGAGACTTCTCCTCAGACGAGACTTGTGCTTCCCGTTAAACAAGAGGATTTTACTCTAACAATCAGGACTATCGCTGTCGAATCCTTTCTGTAATGTTTTCAGACACTTAGAGTAACAAACGCAGACTGAGAAGCAAGAAAAATCACTTTCATTGGACGTAACTTTGAAGGTCGGAGTTGCCCCTAAGGATTACGTTGCAGCCATTGCAGGTGTGTCGTGGCTATCGGCTAAGACTATTTACTGGACCAATTCCAAGACCTTTGATAAGTATGAATCATTTCCACATCCAAATATATAAACATAAGGCCCAGGTTTAAAAATACCAGAATTTCCCTTTAACTTTAATGTTTCAAAGTGCACATTAGAGCTGAGACCATAAAGTGTTTAGTTAACAGCCAAAGGTTAAAATCTTACCTGTTCCACATCAGTGCAGTAAAACTTTTATGTGGTCGATTCCTGCAGTAAAAACGCTCCAATAAAAAGTTACGAGTGGTGTTTACGTGTGTTAAACGCTCTTGAGTCTGAATTCTGAAACTGCTTCCATTTTCAAACTTTAAGTCATAAAATTGGTTTAAAGTCTTGTTTGAAGAGGCTTTTTTTTTTTTTTTAACAGTATCTGTGATGAAAAAAACTCGCGTTGAGACGACTTAATGACAATAGTTTGATATACAGTATTTAAAGGGTGTAAGTCTGTTGGTGTACATATTGTATCTGTATATTTTAGTTTGACTGTATGATGTTTCTTGTCTTTTTCAGGCACATATTCCAACATATACAACAGACCCAAAGTCATAGAAGAACCACCAAAGGTATGAAAACACTTTTCTTTTTTAACCTGTTATTAGATATGACACGTGTGGAATAATATACGCACTGAAAACACACACAAACAGGATGAAGGTGTTGACTATAACCTGCAGTGCTGTCCTGCCACCTGACTAGTAGGTGGCGCATGTCACACCAACGCCTGTGACTGAGGCGATCAAGCTGAAACTGTCAAACAAGTGCACCAGTCTGCAGAGTAAAGACTTTGTATTTAAAGTGTCATGTATGACACAACAGAAACAGATGGACGACTAATCTGCCTTATAAACTTATAAACACCCAAAAATCAAAATAATATGTCTCCTCTTCCCTGTAGTTCTATTGATCATCTAGATAGTTTTGGTGTGAGTGTCTCAGTGTTGGAGATATCAGCTGT
>JBBPCS010004182.1:0-11561 GCA_037974645.1 Hollardia meadi
TTACTTTGTCTGAAACAATGTTTGGGAGGGTTTTATGGGTCTAAGAACATCCACATGAAGACCAGGACCCAGAGTTTCCATTAGAACCTTGTACTGTAGCCATGATCAATGTCATTCACTTCATCTGTCAGTGATTTTAATGTTGTGGCTGGTCGGTGTAAAAAAACACTTGGTTACGGTTAGGAAAAGATCATGCTTGGCTTTAAAATACCTGGTATTGTTGGCACAAATATGGCAGGAAAATCTCCTGATGTCTCGTTCAAAATATCCAACAGTACTTAACTCATGAAATGCGGGCGTGTAAAATGACTCGCGGAAAGCTTAAAAATGCGTGAAATTGCCTCCCATGAGGTCACATTGCTCAAACACGGGTCTCTTGCTTGGCACGCCACCTCTGCGCCTTCATCCTCCTAAAAGATAGTCAGCTCATACACGTAAACGTGATACCGCACATATCCTTTTATTCTGGCGACTGGGCTGCGATTGAAACTGTCTGGTTGTCTCAAAAAAACACCAGGAAGTCCGGATGGCAAATAAACGGGGGCGTGGCCTGAAACTGACCCCACCAATAAGCATTGATCTCTCTTGCCATGTGATCCTGCACATCACAGTTTTGATCAGCCACCGAAAAAACTGACCTAATCTGTGCAAATCATTGAGGGTTCCGTCTTCACCGATCACAGTCCGAATACAGCACTTATTGATCCCAAACCAGTCTGTAACAGATTATCCGTGTGCATATAGTCAGAAACTTCAGAAATGAACCAGAATTTGGGAGAAAGCCTGGAAGGCACAGCTTATTTTTTTTGTAGTGGAAAGTTAATTGAAAAGATCATTCGATTCATATATCTCAGCTAAATATGAAGCTACAAGCAGCAGAGGGTTAGCTTATCTTAGCACGAAGACTGGAAACAGAGGGAAACAGCTAGCCTGCACCTCTAAAGCTTACTCATTCCATGTATGACAGTCACAAGGCATTTAACTGATGCCCTTTCCAAGAGCAACAGCACAACTGATCCACATAAAATGTCAGTATTTATGTTTTCCATCAGTTCATGCAGCCTACTAATCTGCACCGTGCAGTATAACCTACAACAAAGTGATGTGTGGAGACATTCAAGGGTCTTTGAGAGGCATCCAACACGTCAAAAAGTGCTTACAGTGGCTCTGCCATTAAAAACACCTCTAACTTTATTCATTTCTATCTCGAACACAATCTTCTTATCTCATTCCCTTTCCTTCTTTCATCTATGCCAATATATCCTATTGATGTTGTCATGATACCAAAATTTCAAACAAAAAAAATACCACTTTAGTCACCATGATAAAAAAAGGAAAAAAAATGTTTATACTTTTTTCAAATAAAAAGTGGGAAATAAAAAATAATCAGTGTAGCCTGGGGTTGCACATCTGATTGGAGGTTTTTTTTTGGTACTTCCGATACTATCAGATTATTGATACTTTTGACAACCTATCCCAGCATGCATTTGGTGAGAGGCAGGGTGCACCGCGGAGAGGTTGCCAGTTTATCACAGGATTAACTTCAGTTTCTGATGGACTGGTTGCACAGCATCCGTCCGTCCGTCCCATTCTTGTGAACGCGAAAACTCAGGAACACAGAAAGTCTTCAAATTTGGCACAAACACTCAAGAATGAAGTGACTAGATTTTGGTGGTCAGAGGTCAAAGGTCAGGGTCACTGTGACCTCACATCTATCCCATGCTCGTGAACGCGATCTCAGGAACGCTGAGAGGGAATTTCTTCAAATGTGGCACAAATGTCGACTTGGACCCGAGGATGAACTGATTCGATTATGGTCGACGGTCAAGATCTCTAGTCGTAACTCAAGCATTCATGCTAATTATGACAACATTTTACACAAACTGCTAAGATCTTCTGGTCCTTATTTTCAGATGATATTTCCTTTGTTGTCTTCTGAATATGGCAAACACATTTCTCCTCATTAGTCTAGTTTGAGCTTTCTCGCAGACATTTTTAGCCGCAGCATTGCAAAACTATTTTGTTTTTGCAACATCTTAAACTGCAGTCGTTTGGTAACGTCAAAATGTGACTGAGGATCTTTGTGTATCATTTTCTGACTTTGTGTCTATGTTTGTGAATCTTTCGGCAGTGAGGTCAAGCGATCGGGTGAAGCATTTTAAGATCCTCCAAGCGGATGAGATTAATTTTCACGTGGAGCACAACCACCACTTCTGCTCTCTGATCGACTTGGTGGAGCACTACTGTACGAACAGCCTGAACAACACAAGCACCCTGGGAAACCCCTGCAGGAGGGTGAGACAGGCTGTGTCGCTTCTTTTTCCTTCCCTAATTGTTTGTTCCTCTTATTTCTGAAAACAGGAACTGTGGGTATTCGGCGATGATGTCAAAAAATAATTACTCAAAGACAGTTGTTGCTAGTATAGAGCACTGTATATTAATATGCTTCCTTGTGTTTGTAGATGTATAATATTTGATGAGTCCCACTTACACTGAACACACATTGTCATGGCCACTTTTTACTATTTTATGACATTTTTAGGACTAAACGATAAACTGAGAAAATATTTGCCAGATGAATCGAAAATGAAAATAATCGTTAAACCGCAGATATTTTTCCATATTTCATGTTTTCAAAGTTCTCCGTGATCCTGAGATTGAATTATTAATGGAGAGGATTTTTCATTACTTTTGATTTCTTTATAATTGGAAAACATTCAATGGGAATCTCAGCCAAGTGTGTGTGTGTGTGTGTGTGTGTGTGTGTGTGTGTGTGTGTGTGTGTGTGTGTTTCCTCCATCAGAATAAGCCCAACACCCCAGATTTGCATCCTTTTCCGAAGGATGAGTGGGAGCTCCCGAAGGAGGAGTTCACCCTGGAGGAGGAGCTGGGCAGCGGCTACTTCGCTCGCGTCCACCGGGGGCGCTGGAAGAATCTCATTAAAGTTGCCATCAAGATCCTCAAAATTGGTATTTCATCATCTCTGTTGATTTTATGAAGCCGTAATGCCTTTCAGCTTGTGATCTGGTCAGGGTCGTGGTTTTTAATAAAGGAAAAATATCTGGTTTGAGATACAACCGTTCTGTTACTGTGTTTTTAGACTGGGTCGACATGAGTGCAAAAGGTTGTTGGCTTTATTATCAATAACTTGTTAATTGATCGATTAATCATTTAAATATTTGAACAAGAAAAAATGATCTGTTCCAGCTTCTCAAGTAAGCCAAATATCCTTTGGTTTTTGGACTGCGGGTCAGAAAGAAATGATCAATTTAAAGAAATTTGGGCTTCTGGGAAATATTTCTGGTCATTTTTTTTCACATTTTTTTTTACTCTTTATTGATAACAGATTAATCAATAATGAAAATAAATGAATATAAATAAAGTTTCAGACCTAACTGCAGACCTCTAATAGAGTTCCGTCAGGACCACTATTGTCAAAGGAACTTAGATTCCCATTTGCAGTAAGTTTTATTTGGCGGTATGGCTCTGCTCTGCGAGCTCCGTGCCCTTCCACGTGCCTACATGGAGAGGCTGAGCAGCAAAGCTTAACTTTCATGGCCCGCCTGAACTAACGACAATGCTTAATTTTTTCATTAGGCATTTGGCAAGTGTCACAGTACATCTCGACTCTGTGCTCTTAGGGAAGTCATTTTACTGGCATGTGTAGCTTTTAATGGCCGATTCTCACGAACATGGTATGATTTATAGCCAGTGCCAGTACTCCCCTTATTCACCTGTTGGCATGTGTGTCGGGCGGCAAATCATTAAGTAATACATTCTGAATTTCTAGTGAATAAAAGATACTGGAAGATTATGCTGATTTTCATAACATTAATTTATTCAACAAACTACATGTCGTGTGCCACACAAACATACTTGATCCTTTGACCAACAGTCTGGCCATTCATCTTGAACGAGGTTATTGTTAACGTCGCTGTTGGCTGCAGTATCGGTAGCAACAGGCGTTGCTATAACAACAGGCTCTTCGCTGTTAGCAGAGGCGCTAACGTTAGCTTGCTGTTCCCGACCGGCATTTTCTGGCTCGGTAGTATAACTGTCGGAGAGCTGTGTCATCATCCGACTCCGTTCCGGTTCGCGTTCTCTTTGTGTCTCTTTTGGAGCCAGGCCAACATTACTGTCGTGTTTTTATTCGTCTGCTTTTTCCCGTTTATCCAACATTGTTGTGACTCGTAGCGTTAATGTGACGTTACACTTCCGTGAGAACAAACGAGTGAGCGTCACGTAATGCCCGCGAGAACAGAAAGAGGCGAGCATCACGTAGTGCACCCTGGGTAATGTAGTTTAAGTGCCATTATGACTCGCCAATAGATAGACTCTGATATGGAGAGGACAGGAAAGGGTCCTGGGAGCTTGTGAGAAGTCCCGGTACACCGGAAAAAGTCACGGTACGCCAGGGAGTAAAATCTAGAAGTGGGGGTACTGAGTACCGGAGCATACCGAATTATATATAATTATATTTAATATTAAACGACAAAACTAAATTTTTCACTTTTCCTTCTGATGGCAAGCACTTCAATATGCTAAAGGGTACTACGCATCTCCCAAATTAACATATAGACATATTTTAATGCAATTTAAAAACAATTATTTCATCACCGCAACATATAAAAAGTTTTTCATATAATTTTTTACTGGGATTTTGTTTAAAAACATTACATTAAAAAAACAGTTAAAACACAGTATTAAGGGTTTGACACATTAAACATTAAGGGTATTTAATTTATGCGATTTAAATAAATCTACTCAAATACTATACATTGCGGTAACGAAAAACTCATTGTGGTAAATTAATTACAATGTTTCGGTAGTGAACACATCAACGTCTAGCCTACACAATAATGCACAATGCAGAGAATTCAAGATAACCTACACTAAAATGTAAAATGTATTTTTTACACACGATGTCTTTGGGTTTTTTCCAGTGTTGAGCAGAAATACAAATGTGCGTTAGTCAGTAGCATGTTAGACCACATTGGAGACAAACTGGGTGAGTCATTTCCAGATTTATCATGCCAATACCCACTGATACACCTCAGATGATGTCACACAAGCAGCATTGTTATGTGTGGAAATAAAGTGGCAGGCAGTTGGATCGTTCATCCAAAGTGCTGCCACCTTATGTGACGAGTGTTTTCTGGTTGAGTAGGAATTTGTCAAAGTTTCTCCGTCTAATAGTCACAACATGTGTAACAAACGCCTGTAGAAGGATGACTTATGATGACTCATTTACCGTACAGTCATACAGGAATTCAGTTGTTAATGTATGTCATTATTTCCAAGTATTAGTGTTCAGACAGCTTCAGATTGAAATTCTGGCCAGTTTATTGTGGATGATTCTAGATTACTCAAATTATTATTATTTATTGACAGTTTACAGATAAACGCTTTAGGATTTCCTTGCAAACTTGTCATTTTCCTGCTATTAGTTTGAAAATCATCAAATCAAAGTGACGAGATACTTGATTCTCAGTCATCCATCTTCTCTGGAAGATTGTGATAAGAATTCTTATCATAATATTATTGATTAATCCATTCTTAAAGCAGTATCTCATCTGAGTCATCCAGAGAGGGTTGAATCGAGGACAACTGGACTTGGTTGTAGAAACTTAAAGACGTTTCGTCTGACTGTAGCCATTACAGTCAGGAACGACCCAAGTGGTATCGACAACCCTGACAACGACCCCACAGAGGTTAAATACCTGGGACTCCCTTGGATGAGGGGCGAAACGTTTTCAAGCTTCTAAAACCAAGTCTAGTCCAGTTGCCCTCGATTCAACCCTCTTTGGATGACTCAGATGAAATACTGCTTTAAGAATGGATTAATCAATAATATTATGATAAGAATTCTTATCGCAATCTTCCAGAGCCCAAGGTGACGCTTCTTTTGTCCGACCAACAGTCTAAAATCCACAAATATTCCATTTATTTTAAAACAGGTAGCAGATCCTCACATTTGAGAAGCTCGAACCAAACAAAAATCACATCCCTGCCAACTCAATTAATTAAACTGATATTTTAAGTTTAGATCACGGGACAGCCAGGACTCAGCCGACCCTGAGGGACCTGGAGGTAGAATAAGGGACTTAGGAGGTCTGCGATAAAGGACTGGACCTGTCCATACAGAGTTTTATCAACAAACAGGAGAACCTTAAATTAATTCTGAACCGCACTGGCAGCCAGCGTAGAGAGGCCAGAATAGGTTCCTCTTCCAGGTACCTGTCAGGAGACCAGCTACGGTAATCTGGACCAGTTGGAGGCAGGAAAGGGATGACAAATCCCAGTATACAGGGAGCTGCAGTAGTTTTCCCTTTATTGCCGTCATATTTGTTAAATGGTCAACATTTCAACCTGTTTTGTTGGCTTCCTTCTCTTTGTTTATCCCTCCCTCATTCCTCTTCGGTCTCTGCTCCCGTTTTTTTTGTCTTCCTTTGAATTGTCTCTATCCCCTCTGTCTCTCTCTCTCAGACTCGGAGTTGAACCACCGTGAATTCCAGAGGGAAGTTCAGATCCTGAAGAGTCTCCGCCATCGTCACCTCATCTCCCTGTTTGCTGTCTGCACGGCCTCAAGACCTTACTGGATCATCACTGAGCTGATGGAGAAAGGCAGCCTGCTCAACTTCCTCAGAGGTGAACCTCAGAGTGTTCTCGGTCCATGGTTTTTACATTTTGCTCGTTATGGCGTTATCTAAAACTTCAGTTAGTCTTTCAGTTTTGAAGGATCTTCTTGATTTTGCGGAGCTGTTGAATCGTATCGTTCCAATTGTTGGTGTCGGATTCTTGATGCTGATCGTTTTTTGTTTCAGGTCCAGAGGGGCAGAATCAAGACATTGCGTCACTCGTTGACATGGGTGCCCAGGTGGCTGATGGGATGTCGTACCTGGAGGAGCAGAACAGCATCCACAGAGATTTGGCGGCTCGAAATGTCCTGGTGGGAGAGGACTACACCTGTAAAGTGGCCGACTTTGGACTGGCCAGAGTGATCAAGGTAGGGAGGGAGGAAATGATTGTGTGTTAAATCAAGTCAAATCAAGCCTGCAGTTTAAAAGACAAAGATTTCTCATCCAGGAGCCGTTCTACATCACAGAAGATAAAAAGATTCCCTACAAGTGGAGCGCTCCGGAGGCCATCAGCCACGGAAAGTTCTCCAACAAGTCTGACGTCTGGTCTTTTGGTGTCTTGCTCTTTGAGATTACCACATATGGCAGCGTTCCTTACCCAGGTTGGTGGACTGACATGTTTTTTGGATGAGATGTTTTAGTTTTTGTAATTTTTTCACTTTCAATCAATGATAAATGGTGATTATGAAATGAAATACCAAGTCAAGGTCCTTGTGGAAAACACTGTCCCCATGTTGTCCTGGAGAAAGTAATTTATAGTACTGCTTAAATCTGCTGACTCCGTCACGTCATGAAAGTTTGTCTTCAGTTGGGACGAAGGGTGCGTTCACACCTAACCTGTTCGGTCCGGACTTTCCAGTTTGATCCAAACCAAAATTGTGAAACCTCCCCCGGACAACGGTCTGGACCAAAAAGCTGGACGTTGGTCCAATGAAAAGAGGTGGTCTCGGTCAGATCAAACTGAACCGTGGTTCGGTACGTGTCAAGTGTGAAAACATTTTTTGGACTTTCGAACCAATTACAGGAAGTTACAGCAGCTATCATCATAACTGGAAACTAGAAAAGGGAAAAGAGCAAGAGCACATGAGGAGACCAAGTTCTTAACTGAAAAGTCAACTGGAAAAAAACTGGCGACACTTTCCAGGTATTTTCAGAGAGGATGAGAGAGAGGGGATATGAGAGGACGGGACAGCAACGCCACCTGAAGATAAAGAAGCTGTTCATTAATTTTCCTTCATTCATTCAAACCATGATGAACCAGCCAATGATCTGAAGAAACACGCACACCAATCAATATCAAGTATTGGGAGATGCAGTCCACATAGCGGGGTCATGTTAAGATCTTTAGTTCAATGGCATAATGGCAATGTCAAAGCAAAACCAACCGGATCAAATGTAGCAAAAACATGAACCTTGGTTCAGAAGAGGAAAGCAAGAGGGCTCACTCCTTAGCTACCTACATCATCAGCTCCTGTACAATTCTTCTAGATTTACTAGCCTGACGTGCCATTTTACTTGCCCTGGGCAATCCTTAATTTTTGAGTCCTGCTGATAGAGGACAGACATTTTTTTTTACTTGAGTGGTTACGTCTCCACTCTGATCTCCAACGGCCAACAGAATATTATGGATTCAGTGTAGAGAACGAGTGTCCGACGCAACGCAATGTTGCATTAGGACATGGTCTTACACACCAAAAAATGCTCGGTTATGATTTGCCTCAAAATACCTGGTTTTCTCACCACCAACACGGCTGGAAAATCTCCAAGGGTGTTGTTCAAAATATTCGCTTTTGGTGCCACAAAGACGGCTACAAAATGTCCCAACGGTCGCTGAAATGATCCGGTTTGTTGGTTGTTTGAAGTGGTCTCGAACAGTGGTCTCTTGCTCAGCAGTCTCCACACTAAGGTGTCATGCCACTGCAAACCCTTACACCTCCCAACAAGGAAATTCGGTCATAGTCATAATATAAAAAGTGTCATCACATATATTTTAGAATTCTTAACGTAATGCGTATAAAATGTACAAAACTAACATATCTGTGGTTTGCAGAAACATACAGAGCAAAGATTTTATCGTAGCAAATGGGCTGACGTTCTTTTCACCATCATCACAACTAAAGCTTACACAAGAATATGCCAAGTGGCCTCCGGGTGTTTCTCCAAGTACTTTAGTGGAAACAAATGTTTAAGCTTTTTTCACCACTTCTGTCCTTCTTTTTTCTTTTCTCTACCTGCTTCACTCCATCCCTCGCTCTCCTCAGCCTTGAGCAACCAGGAAGTGTACCAGCAGGTTACCAACGGTTACAGAATGCCAGCTCCGCCCAAATGTCCCAACTTCCTCTACCAAATCATGCTAAAATGTTGGAGCACGGAGCCAGCTGACAGGCCAGACTTCAAGTCCCTCAAGGTCCAACTGGACAGCAGCTCCTACGAGCTGGAGTGACCGGCCCCAACATCCTGCAGTACATCCTCACCGCCACAGAGGGGCAGCAGAGAGCCTGACACCGAGCAGGGATCACTGAGGTCTCTATCGGCACAAAAACTGATTTTACATCAAGAAAGGCTTTGTGTGTGTTCGCAATGTGCAAACCTGCAAAGTTTTATGTAGTTTATTCAGTCCACGTTGGCTTCAACTATTGATTATTGTCATTATCTGATTACTTTTTTAGAGCCACTCAAAATGAATGAATTGGCAACATTTTGTATAATCGATGAACCAGTTCAGTCATTTTTCAAATAAAAATACCAATAATTCTCAGGTTCCAGCTTGTCCAATGTGAGAATTGCACAGAACGATTGGTACAGATTACTCAATAACGAAAATAATTGTTGCAGCTCTAATTTTCTTTTGTCTGACCAACAGAGCAAAATCCCAAATATTTTCATTTTGAAAAGCAGCAGACACTCAGATTTAAGAGGCTGGAACCAGAGATTTTAATGTTTTTTTAAGGAAAAATATTAATGAAACACTTAATCAGTTATTAAAACAGCTGCTGATATTAAATTTCTAGTCGATTAATCGACTAATTGTTTTAGCTCTACAGTTCACACGGCAGTGAAACATTGTCAAATTCATCATATCAATCATAACTTGAGTTTAATTTCTTTATAAACCTTTTTAAAATGAAACGGCACTTGAAAATTAGCAGGAGGGAGATTACAGACACTCACATGTGTAAAGGTGAGAGGAGGCGTGACGACATATTTCTGTGTTTTAATTAAGAAAATATACATGGATCATTTCCAGGTTTACAGCAGACAGTGAACCATGAAAACACACGTTGAGGAGAGAATTAGCATCTGAAAGGTTGAGATTAATGTGAGTTTATGTGCGTTATCTCACCTCCTGTTGGCTTCACTTGTCTCACTCTCACCTAAAGATCAATTTAGTAGCTGTTCTGGAGCTTATGATTGTATCACATGATCTTCATCATCAGACAGATTGTTTTGTCAACTTCCAACTTCAAACTAGCGTGGATGAGAAGTCCTTACAGTGCTAAGAAAAAATTGGAAATTTTAACCTCTACGTTTCAATGACAATTGTGCAAACTCCATCTGCTGAAAATGATGGAGGCTGATTTGATTAAAAATAGTAATAATGCCCTGTAAAAATCCATTTATAAACTGTTAAAGTCTCTTTGTTGTCAGCTGTCTGCAATATTCACCTTTGGCCAGCATGGGGCAGCACAGTCACAGTATCTGAGGATCTATTTCCTTTCTTGTCCAACTAGTGAATAACAGTTTTTAATGCTCCAATTATCCACAGTATCAACCCTTCCAGTAGTTTAACAGTGTTTCTCAAATCTTCTCTTAGCTGCTGTAAACTGGAAATGTTCCATTAACCAGCAAACCTGATGAGAAGACACAGAATCCTGTAAAATATCCTGATTAGAGGGAGCTCTAAAAATTTGCTTAACTTTGTGTAGCTTAAATGTCTTTCCTTATCTGTAAATCATCTCACAAACCCTCTATTCATCTTGTGGAATAGATGAATAGATAACCACTGCCATATAGAAAGCATATGTGGGTTAAATAAACAAACCAACAATGTTGAAAACATGCAAAATGCACACTTTTTTTACTTTGATGCTTAAAAGCCCTTAACCAAAAGTAGTGATGTTACCTATAGACTATAATCTATACTCTATAGACTTTTTTATTCATTATGTTTGAACAGATTTGATCCCAGCTCACATTTAGTTTCCAGTTCTTTTAAGTCATCTATGCTGCTGATGAAACATTTGGTAAGACCTTGTTTTCCGTGTCAGCTTCATTGCAACAGCACTGTCCCATTTAAACATGCGATGCCTTATCAGAGCACCTGCTTCACCTGCATATCGCTTTCAACCCGGTGCAAACACGACGTGACTTTCTGCATATATGTACAGTCCTCTGTATAGGATTCCTTTTGTATTCTGTCTGTTTTCATGTCTTTTAATGTGAAATGATATTATAGGTCTATAAATAATGCAACAAGTGTTTGTTTCTAATTGCTTTTAAGGACAATTTCAATGTATGAATGTGTAAGGAAATGGACAACTTTTTTGCTTTAACTTCTCATTATTAAATAAATATATATCACACAGTGTAATGACTAAAGAAAAATGACACCATCTGTGTTTACATCGGTTCCCTGTCAGCCTCACTTTCACTCTGATATTCATGCTGTCACCAGGCTGGATTTTAAACGGAAACATGAAGGCTCGATTTACGGCACAAAGGAAGCGCGTCAGCCATCGAGGCATTGTTCTCCCCGGTCACTATCCCCAGGTAACAGTGGAACAAATGGAATAACTGGAAACTCTACCCTGCAGAAGAAAAAGAACCCTGCTGATGGAGAAGGAGAAGAAGGAGAAGAAGGAGAGTGATAGAAACCGAGGTGAAACAAGAGAGAACAGACGGACATTCACTGGATGGAAAGAG
>JBBPCS010004183.1:0-11561 GCA_037974645.1 Hollardia meadi
CTACTTATTAATACAACCGGGTGTTTACTCTGCCTTTATCACAGCACTGAGACCAGAGTTTCTACATCACACTGGAACTCTGACGGCTGCTAGCAGTAGCCATGTTGATGTCTTTGCGACCATCAGCAATTATAATACCACTTGGAAACACTCGGGTGAGGAAAATTGGCTATTCCCACTTTAATTACTATGAGTTTGATGTTCAGTTGAAGGGTTATCCAATAAGTGAAAGATTGTTCATTTCCAAAAGTGTGATTTCCCCCCCTTTTTCGGGTTGGGGAGGGTGATATAAGCTAATTAATCGGCTATCGCATTTTCCTACTCCGCCAATCTATGGTTATTATATTAGCGTTTGATAATCCACCATTGGTTGAGCTCTATTAGCAACTTTGCTGTATTTTGTAAGCTAACAGCTAACTTGCTAGCAAGCCAGGAAGAGGAACTAGCGCTAGTTGCAAGAGGTCTGCATGCGTCTCTCCTCCCTTGTGTTTTTGTTCTCAGGATTTTATATAATTTTATCCAATCTAGACATATTGAAGTAGGAAAAAGTTTTGTTCGCAAACTTGTTTGCTAAATTGCTAACAAGACTTCAAGTTGAAAATGTACTATTATTAGCAACATGTCCTCTCTCCTAACTGCGTGTAAACCATGTCTCTGTTGAGGAGCTCCAGTAAAATTGGATGTTGGTGTACAGTTAATGAGCTAAGATGGCTTCCTCCATTTTGGACTCTCCAGTTCTCCGCCCCTTCAAAGCTCTAAGTTGGAAAGTTTGATGTTTTCTTAGAAATTAAACTACCTAACAGTTTATACAAATACAGCTGAAACTGTTCATTGATTTTGATATTGGTTGAAGTGATTTTACCTGTGAAAACATTTGATGGTCCCAGCTCAACAAATGTGAAGATTGGCTGCTTTTCCTTGGAATGATTTGAATGCATTTGTAATAACTGAGGTTTGGACTGTTGGTTTGTCCAAACAAACATTGTGAAGGTGTCACTTTGGGCTCTGAGTCATTGTGACGGCATTTTTCACTATTTTCAGAATGTTTCCAAACTTAACAATCGATTGATGGAGAAAATAATCAGCAGATTCATCCAGACTGAAAAGAATCATTAGTTGCAGTCCGATACAAAATTGTCCAAAATGAGCTCCACCTCAACCAACTCCAACAGTAAAATCCTGCTTTTACATTGATGCAGGAGTCACAATCATCTAATGACATCAGATAGAACAGTCACAGAGGACATTTTACTGTAAGTAAAATTTTCAATGCAGGACTTGTAACAGAGTGTTTTAACAGTGTAGTACAGTGGAAACCTCTGATAGTGATCCCGTCTGTCCGGGGTCAAATTGATCACTATAAGCGGATGATTACTATAACCATTTTGTTTTCGCATTATTTCTCATGCAGATAACCATCTATGACATTTGTACATATTTATTACATCAAAACAGTATAAAGTAATGAAAAGAACACCTTCACTACTTACTGAATTTTATTGACCGTTTCAAAACAGTCCAGATGTTTCAAACGCTTTTCAATAGACGCACGTTTACAAAAACAGTAACGTCAGTAAAGCGCTTTGCGGTGGTTTCAGTGCATTCAGTTTCGCTGCTGCATCTCGTTGGCTCGTTTTTGGCAGTTTGTCATAAACTTCGAGGAGATCAAGTTTTTCACTGAGAGAAAAGGACTTTCTTTGTCCCGTCATGATTTCAGTGTGCTCGCATCCCGGGCCTTGGGTCCTAGCCGGCAGCGGAAGTAGACGAGTTAAATAAAATTACGTAGGGTTTTTTTTTTTTTGTTTCCATATGTTTTCATGTATGAAAAGACCCAAAATGAACACTGTAAGCGGACTACTTGATTACTATAAACGGATTATTTAAATAACATTTGTATAGGAATGATTCTTTCCTGAACCTTTAGATCCATATAAGCGGTTGATCACTATATCCGTGATCACTATAAGCGGTTTCCACTGTATTAGTAATTTCACTTCATTAAATGATCTACAATCTTCCTCCAGGTCTGGTAGTGTCTGGTTCAGGCCACGATGAGTTCAGGTTGCTGAAGATATGGCAAACCGAGGCAGAAGTTCTGTAGTCTGCTCAACATATGAACTCAGATAAATAAATAAATCTCTGGAAAGGCAAAGAAATTGTGTAATATGTGAACTCATAACTGTTATTATCTCTGAGCAGAGTCAGCAACAAAGTTTTACTTTTTTATGTATTTTTTGTCACATGAAATCTTTTGAGTCAGTTTTGGTTTTTTGATGATCTAAAGATACTAAATGGGAAAATTTCCCTGTCATGTTTCAGTTTATAAGAAGTACGTAGTGCAGGAGCTGCAGTGTCCTCGTGGCATGCAGGAGGCAGACTTCTTGGACCTGCTGAGGTCCACCTTCCCTCAGCTGGCTGCTCGGAAACCTTTTGACGTCTTCACAACTGACAAATCGAAGAGACTGCAGCCTCTCAGAGTGAAGACTCTGACACCAGAGGAGATCGACAGGAGCATCAGGTCCACTGGGCATTCGGCCCTCTACATCCGACTGAAGGTATATTGATTTTTGTACCTTTGCTTTAAATTAAAGAGGATGTTGCTACTGGTTTGGAAGATTTGAACAAAACTCTTTCAGGCACAAGAGGAAGTCCAGTCCAGTGAGGAAGAGCTTCATACTGATGCTGTTAAAGAGTCTTTGTCCACTTCTGATCAAACCAGCCCGAACACAAGGTAAATCTGGAGTGTCGATTGTTTCAATGGCATCAAAATATTTCTTTGTTCTTGTGTATCCGACCTTCTGACATCTGTTTTACTGCATAAAAAATATTATGCCATAGAAATGTGTGATTTTAGTAAAAACAAAAACCACATAACAAACCTAAAAAATACAGTAACTGTACATGGAGTTGGTAATCTGTGTAGAGTAGGATTCATCATCGTACTCTGTCATAGAAAGACAGCTAAACTAAGAGGGCTTTATGAAGTGAAAGCTCGATGTTGCCCTAACAAAATAATCTGCTTTTATCCATATTTGTTTTGTTTTTTTCCATTTCAAAAACAACATTTCCACTGCAATCAAAACTATTTGCTCTCTTGCTTGCCGCACACAAAGGGAGGCACGCACCTGCAATATTAACAGGGCGGTCTGACAGCACCCCATACATTACATAAATATAGCCACTAACAATAAAAAAATCTATTTAGCCTTTCAATTCAAAAACTCAGTCAAAGCTTTGAATGTAAAAGAAATTATGGTGTACGCTGTGAAAAATTGCTGTTAATTTACAGTAAATTGTACTAAATTACTGTATTTATTTCTTGAGAATCTCATTGTTGAAACACAACCTCTTTTGTATTTATGTAATACGCTTTTGTACTTTTGCTGGCAATGCGTTGTGGACTGGTCCATTTAAAGCAACAGCATGAAGGCCCTAACAGTATGCTAATGTTTTAAATTAGATTACACTCCATTATTATTTATTTATGTGGCTGTTGCACAGAAAATATCAGAGCTCGATAAGTTTAAATTAATAATGCCAATAAATTGGCATAGCCTTATAAATTGTAAAATTACTGTTTTGTTAAAGTTTGATAAGTTTCAATGAGGGAAAAAAAATCAGAAATAATTTGCCATTCAGAACGTATTAGGGGAGTTCAGAAACAGTCATTTGGAAAGCACTTTTTTTCCAGAAGAGGACGCACTTCAACAAGACATGCATCAACAAGAAGTTCTGCTTCATCTGCATCGGTCGCGTTGTGCATCTACAAATTAGACGGTAATTAAAACCCTTAAAACCTACAATCGGATTTTACTCTGCAGTATCGTATTCATATTACCAAAAATGATCTTTGACATCAAACTAATTCTCAGCAACCAGTCTAGCATATGAGTGTGTGATTTAAAAAATCAACTTATCAGGAAGGCTGACATTTGAATAGCTCAAACATATGTATAAGGCCGTTTTTGTTTTTTTGCTTTTTTAAACTTATTGGTCTGCCGCCGAAAAAGCAAGGGAGAATAACAGCGTGCAGAGCCAGAATATTTTTTACATCGAAGATGTGAATCAGGGGTTTATTTGGACCAAACCAGAGTGGGTGATTGTTGGAACAGTGGAAAGATAAACCAAGATGGTTTTGGTGAGTTTTATTTTGTTTGTGTCAAGTTTCCATGAAGTGTGTTTTGCAATGAGTTAACAAGGCAATTAAGCTAGTCTTAGTTTGGTAAAAGATAGAAACTTGAATTCAGAAGGTGTATTTGTCTGCTTAATATAATAAGAAAAATAGGTGCAAGTATGTTGCATTTCTTTGTATTTTGTTTTTTTTTTTACCCTGTGGCTCCCCGTGCATAGAACACACACACCTGCGCAAATGTATCAGAAATTGACGGTTGTCGGGTTGATAGTGGTCATATGGAACATTTTAACACATCACCTAACCCTAGTTTAGAGTGGCAGTTTTTTTATCAAATGCTAACCATTTTGGATCAATTCTCTTAAAACTGGTAGCGGTTGTTGCTAGCTAGCCGGCTAATAGTCTTTTGCCTGTTGCTAAAGGCTGCAAATGCCACTAAAAAACACTAATTCAACAAGACAGTTGGAATGGTGATGGGATACCTTCATGTATAAAGGTGGTTTATCTTTGAGAGGAGAACAAGCTGTTTTTACATACATTGACTTATTTTATTGTTAATTTCATAGCCAACCAAGGTTAGCATCGTGATTGGTTTAAAATTAGAAATTTCAACATCAATACAGAAAAGAAGCCAGTAATTCTACTGGACATCTTGGTGTCATTTTTAGCACATTTAACATTAATTTACAATATCTTTAATGATACATTTAGTTAGTGTCATTCTGAATAATTCTGAATGTTGATGAAATGGAATTGATAATTTATTTTTTCCTGAAATGTAAGCAAAAAACTTCACAAAAGAATTCACAAAAATACAACCAATTGAATTTTGAGGTTCTGTTCGGTACTGTTCATTCAGTCTGGTTGACTCGGTTGTGAATCCTGGAAATCTTCCAGAGTGAACAAGAGCATGCAGATTCTCCCAGTGATACAGGTAGTCAGCAGTCAGAGGTCAACCTACAAGATGATGATGAATCCCAGTCCTTGAATAATGTAGCCCTGTTTATTGATTTTCAGGAAACACGCGAGCCATCTTGGTCATATTTGCTTTTCAAGCTGAAAGAGAAGCTGGTTACCCTTACTAACGCAAGAAATGTGATCAATATAATGAAATCTGAGGATCTCTTCAGGGCCTGCAACAAACAAACAATATAAGAAAGTACACTCCAGTATGAGTTCTAGTGATATTCTTCTGGATGTGAGATGGCAGACGTATTGCAGAAAAGGTCTTCTTCCAGACATAGAGCTCATCATTGAGTTTGATTCTAAATCAGGATGTGTTTGAAGTGGTACACCTACTGGGATCTGGGAAGAAACGACACAAGATATTTGCAGTGTATCTCGCTCTTGCAGATTTAATGCCACACAATAAATAAGGTGCTGTTCTGATGCAAGTTGTTCTTCTCTGTAGAGAATAGTACTACTATTTTGGTGAGGACTTTGTTATGGGCTCCCTGGTCCACGACCTCAGAGATCCTGGGCCGTATTACAGAAACTTCCTATCTTAAGTCTTAAGTTAAGACAGGAAGAGTCTAAGATAATATTTTTGCCAATTTGGTATTACAGAAGCATATCCTAACTAAGTTTAGGAATCCTATCTTATCTTACCTCATCTGATCTTGTCTCAGGTTAGGAAATCCTAAATAGTCAATCCAACATCGACTTAATGTCTGTTACCTAGCAACTGATGCTACTTTTCTCCTCTCACATCATTGAAACAAACTGAAACACATTGAAACATGGAGCAAAAACGACGGGCATTTAAATTTAAAACACGAGTTAGAGGTCCCATCTTATGTAACGGGCAGCCAAATTGCTAATTGCTGTTGCCACCTCAGTGAAACTGCATGACATTGCAGGCTGAGATATTTTTGATATGTCAGCCACTTCACTTTGAAAATCTCCTTTAGCAAAAAAAAAAACGAAGCACCTTTGTAAGCTGAACTACAATCTGGAGAGCCCTGTATGGCCAGGTTGGCTTCTCTAAAGCTGGTCGCAGTCCACTCGGCTAATTGCAGGATCATGGCCCAGGGCAGCCTGTATTAACTAATGAGCATTTTGTCATTAAATCGAAACACATTGTCAGGATCTGCCAGAAGCCTCTCAATGAATAAATTCTGTTTTTTGACATTTTGTTCGTGTCGAAAAAGCAATAAAATAGCAGCCATACAGATTTTAAAAAGTCAGCTAACATTACCTGGAAGAAAAGTGAAATTTAGGGCAGCAAACGGTCATCCATAGGAGGGTTCATTTAAGATTTTGGGAAGTTAGGATGCTTGTGTAATACACATTTCCTGTTTAAAGTTAAGCTAGGAACATTGACTTCGGAAAATGTTCATCTGTAATGACTTTTTCCTCACCCTAGTTACCATGGTTACCAAACAATTCAGATGGGATCTGCAAGTTTCTGTAATATGGCCCCTTGAACTCAGTGCCGTTACTCTGACTTAAAGGTCTACAAGGGAAATTTGTGTGCTATTGTAAGGAAAAAACCAAGGCCCACATAGCATAGGAGGCTTCATTGATAACTTAAGCTGGAGTTCACACTTCTTCAGATGTTGTGACATCAACAAACATTCAGCGCAGATCCTCTCATCCAGGGCACTAACTGCACAATGCAGTCATACAGTGATCATGTTCAGAGCAGTGAAGGACAGTCTTCATGTCGTGACTTAAATTTGACTGTTTAATACCCTTTTCTACATGTTTTAGCCATGATATACTTGAAGGTGTCATATCCTCTGATTTGGCGTTTTCCATTAACCATCTTCGATAAACAGTTCAGCTATCAAATGGCTGCCGTGCATCACCCAGGTGGGTGCTACACATCGGTGGTGGATGAGTCGAGTCCCCCCTCTGATATGTGAAGCTCTTTGAGTGCCTTGAAAAGCGCTATATAAATCCAATCAATTATTATTATTAATTATTATTATTATTATCTTGAGTTGAATTGCCAAATCAATTGGTTCAAGTGTCCCTTTAAGGATACAAACAACAAAACTTATGAGGTCAGTCCAGATGGTGGAAAACTTTGAGGACATGCTGTGCAAAATTGGTGTTTGCTCACAATGTTGCCTGTCTTAATTGGAGACAAACTAGAGAATCCAGGTGACAACGATGGCACTTGATTTGACACCTTGGAGAAGTTGTGCACCAGCCGTTTCAACTGGCCACATAGCTTATTTAAGAGTTCTGATTGATGAATATTTGCTGTGCTGAAAACAAGCCTTTCCCAACCACTCACTAAAGCCGAAACATCATTGTGTCAGTTACTATCCAGAGCTCCTTGTCCAGTTTGGGCCTCTTATTCATTCATGGACAGTTGGTTCACAACCTAGTAACCTTGAACGAGTTTAAAGCTCTAGTGAAAACTCTGGAGTCCAGGTTGTCTGTGTGCAAGTGTTTTATATGAGCAAAGTTTTAATGTTGTAAATTTATGTGTTGTCTGATATTTTTACTGTAACTGTGTTGCTGCTATCTTGGCCAGGTCTCCCTTGTAAAAGAGATCCTTGATCTCAATGGGACCAACAAAAGATTGTGAGAGCAAACACACATTTTAAAACAGTGTTTGAGGGAATTGTGTATCTTTAAGAATCTAAGTTTTACTCTTGCAGAGAGACATCAATTTCTGCAGGACTTTCTGAGTGCTGGCAAGCTCTTCCCTCCAGCTGTTTTAGTGGAGGTGTGACTACAATGATGACATCAGAGAGGCAGTTGCTGAACTTAATTTTGAGGCTGTAAAATAGAATCTGCTAACACAACAGTCTGTTGGAGTACTACCCTTTGCCTGAGTACTCCATCCATGACACACCGATGATGATTCTGCACCATTCTTTCCCTTTATTCCAGAATAGTGGAGAACTGGAATAAAGAAGTCAAGGAGATCATCTGCAAGACCTTGCCAAATCTCTCTGAAGAGACCCAGTGGCAAATAATATCTAAACTTCACAGCATTGGGTTGGAGTCAAAAGAAGATTTAAAATATATACGTCAGGAAGACATTGCTGATCTGTTACCTGTCGTTCATCTCCAGAAACTCCTGAATTGATTTAAATGAGGTAATGTATGGTTAATTCAGTGTACCATTTAATATATATACTAATATCTGGTATCAGGCTGATACTGTGCTAACATAGGGTAAAGGTAGAGAGAACTGGATTTAACCCGGAATACCTGTATTGTTGCTTTTAATGGATCAGATCAGTTCAGGATGGCCTAGGCTCGGGAGGTAGAGTAGTTGTCCACTAATCTCAAGGTTGATGGTTTTATCCCCATCCCTTGCAGTCCTTGCACATTGAAGTGTTCTGGGGCAAGATACTGAACCCACTAAATCCCATACCCATCAGTGTGTGAGTGCGAAAAGTTCCCGGTCCCGATGAGCGCTTTGAGACTAGAAAGAGGGCTATATACAGTAAATGCAGCCTGTGTACTCGGTACTTGACAATGATTTATCAGTTACTTTCTTTCAATCTCTGTTTTTAGCTACCAAGTGTGTCTGTACACTAGTTGGTCCCCAACTGATTCACTGATGTAATTTCTATTCCTAACTGAAGACTTTTTTGACCAATTACAGTAGCAATAGCATCATATTGTTAATCACTTCATTGATACAATCAGTCAATCAATCATTTATTTATCAAGTTCCTTCCCATACAACCGTCCAACTTAATAGCGAGCAGGACTCAGCTGTCAATCATGACGGTTCAGCCCCTTTTTATAGCATCAAATAACTAATTAAAACCAAACTGATCAGAAAAATGAACACTTGAGCATACATCAGCGTGATAAGAACTACCTAAAATGACAGGGGGAGGGGTTTATGATGTATTGCAGCCAGCCACTAGGGGGCCATACAAATGTTTTGGCCTCACTCTTGGGGAGCTCTTATTTCATCCATTTTTATATATGTTTCATATAGGTTTGGATAACGATATCTAAGGTTTTCCCACCCAAACGGGACGATACCAATAGACATTTTTGTTATGACAGAATGTTAGTGCAAATGCAGGAGCAAAACAGGTTAAGCTTTTAAGACATGCTTAATAAGATAATTAAGTAGATTTTAAACAAATACTTTTTTTTTAGAGACTGAGACGGTGACATTGGATCTGCAAGATATTCCAACTTCTTCACCACAGATTAGTGCTTTGTCAGTCTCTAAGTCTCCATCATCAGACGATGTGCCTCATTCTAGTCCATCACAGCTGTCGGCCACTGAATTTTCAAGCCAGGCAGGAAACATGGATCCAAGCAACAGACCTCCCATACCTCAAATACTACAAACATGGCCAGAAACATTCCAGGTCCCTTGGGAACAAATGCCACATGAAATATTTTCTGCAATTGAAGATGGTAGGAGACCCAAACCAGTGGAGCGATGCCAGATGGTACGAGTTCTTGTAGATGAAATGAGGAGGTATGACCCTAACCCCAGACGCTCGCAGTCCCTCTTTATGGTTCGAAATATTGTCAGGCAGTACCCAAAGAGTTTCGCTGATGTGAAACCAGACAGTTCCCTTTCGGGTTTAGGTTATGCATCTCTTTTAGTTCAAGTGAAAAACCGCATTGAGAATATGAACCGTGGCAGAAACTTTGCACGGAATAGAGCCCTTAGAAACAGTTCTACATACAAGAGGGGGCCAAGTGACGCTTATAGATGTACCAGATTTCAGTCAGAGCTCCCATCAGAAGAAACTACTGAGACTATGGAGCAGAACCGGCAAAGACTGGAGGAGATTTACAGACAGGAGGGTGCAGGTGGAGCTGAAAGTGCAGAGGTCAAAAGTCTAATGGAGCTCACGTTCTGTCTACAACGTCAACATATGAATGTTCTTCCACCACCTTGCGTTGAAGATATTAAAAGCAAATGGCCTTTTCTTTTCACACAAAGGTACATTCATGCTCATTTTGAGTTGCTCACAGATATCGATGTGCTTCATAGCTTAGAACTCACTATGGAGGAATGTGGGAGAGCCATCTCAGAATACTTCAGGGTAAAACCTACCAACAAAGATGTCAAGGATGTCCTCTCTAATGGTGAAGACAATGAGATGTCTCTTCGTGTTGTTCAGCTGCTCATGGCACACTTTGGAGAGAACCTTACAGGGCTGGTCCTTCTTGCAGATGTAAGTTCATAGTCTCTTTCCCCTGTGCGTTAGGTTGACTGAGGATACTTCAGAAGCCCACTTCTTTTACTTCTAGGTTACTCTCACCCAGTGTTTTCTGACTATTGAACTTTTTTTTTTAATCTCTGTGAAAACCATATTATCGTATTGACCTCTTTGTTCCCTATAGGTCTCTGCCACAGTGGCTGATGTTGAGGCAACTTTAACTCTACCTACAAGTCCTCGCCTGCTACTGCTTGGTATGCATTTTATTGATACACGTACTATCAGATGTAGTTTACAGATGGTCACACAAGGCAGAGATGGGGACTTTTTTTTGCAACTTGGACTCGAGTAGCACTTAAGTTGCACACACAGTGACTTAAGACTTGTCCTCAAAAAACTTGAGACTTGGACTTACCCTTTAAAGACTTGACACTTTCCTTTGACTTGTGACGAGACTTGACTTGGACTTGTGACCAAAGACTTAAAACTTGACTTGGAATTGCCCTTCAAAGGTTTGAGACTTGACTCGGACTTGTCTCCCATACACTTGAGACTTGACCTGGACTTTAGGTCAAACACTCGAGACTTGACCTGGACTTTAGGTCAAACACTCAAGACTTGACTTGGACTTGCCCCCCCATACACTTGAGACTTAACCTGGACTTGCCCCCCATACACTCGAGACTTGGCTTGGACTTGCAAAAAAAAAAAGACTTGTGAGCATCCTTGGCACAAGTTGAGATGCATTCATATAGTCATATAGGCCGTGTCATATCTGAGGGCATCACACCAACCTTTTTGACGGGACTCGCTGCTGTGTTTGCAATCTACTATATATTCAACCTTCAGTATCAAGAAGAGGCAGCCTGCACTCTGGAGTTCATTCAGAGGTAAGACTCCTTTCATTTACTTGTCACCATTATAGTTTTTGGCTGGACCGCAGAGGGCCAGCCCTAAGGGTCGCCCTGAGGCTGACTGACTGAGTGAGTAAGTAAGTAAGTAAGTAAGTAAGTGATGGTAGTTGCGGTATTGGTCAGTTGAGTGGCTACGTCATCAGGGGGCGTTGCTCTCGCCTCACGCAGCATCGATGCCGTGTGCGTGTCTGAGTTCACTTCAGTGCGACTCTGAGCTAGAGTGTGGATACCCGACCTGAGCGGGTTAGGATAAGAATTTAGACGTCACGTTCGGGTTCGGGCTACCTGACATGCTGCTGTATTGTGCTACAGCCTATTCAGTGCTGGGGTCTGTTATTTACGTGACAACGCATGAACGCAACACAGGCTATTTGTTACATTCAGGCAGACCGTGGTAAATATTCA
>JBBPCS010004184.1:0-11561 GCA_037974645.1 Hollardia meadi
CACACACACACACACACACACACACACACACACACACACACACACACACACACACACACACACACACACCTGTGTGACCTTGAAGACAGAGATTGGCTGCTGGGCACTCTCTCCATGTGCCAGCAGCAGCTCCAGCTGTCCGTCCCCATCCAAGTCTGTCACAGTGCCACCTGTCCAAAACAGACAGAGAGCTTTCACTGCACTGCCCTACATAACAACTTCACTGTGGTGTTTATCTGACAGCTGCATCTCTGTTAATCTCGTCCAAACAGAGGTGTAGCAGAGGTGTCACATATTCACGTTCGGTTCCACCATTTTGAGAATAGGACGGATTAAAGTATGTTCTCCAGTGTTCTGTTCTGGGTTTAAAGATGGCTGACCTGTTCCTCGCCCCTGCGGCTCTGCAGCGTCTCCCACATTCAACTCCTGAATCAAAGGGTCTGCATTAGCTCTCCTCGACACCCTGCGAACAAACATTGTAAAAGATTGTAAAAATAGCTCATAAATAAACAATAATCCAGGGAGGGTTTTACTGTTATTATTTTTTTTAATTAATGCTTCTCATCAATTAAATTGGACCAGCTCGGCTTCACATGATAATTGAAATGTTACCTGAACAGCCTGTTAGGGGCGTTGCCTCTGTAAGCAATATTGTTGAAAAACACGTCCAGCTCCTTGTCATTGTCAAAGTCGGCAACGATGACTGTCCGAATAGGCGAGGGAGCAGCAAATCCTCCAGTAGCTATGTTCTGCACAAGAGAACACTGTCAAGTCTTGCTTTATGAAACTCTTTGCATCTTAGAGATTTTTATATGCCAACCTCTTTTTTCATTCCTTTTCCGCTACTGTCCTGTTCTCCTTCCTTACCCGGAATTTAGAGTCGCTGCCCTGCAGGAAAAGTCTGTGTGGGCCATTCCAGTTGCCGTAGACGATGTCTGTCTTTCCATCGCCATTGAAGTCAGCCAGTGCTACTCCTCTGCCATGCTGATACCGGTCCTCCACACCTTTGCATGATGACACAATGTTGAAAGTCAGAGAGCAATGCATTTAGGTACCCCTACCAGACTATAATTTCAGTTTAATAACATCTACGTTTCATTTCCCATTTATTCAAAACCTTTAAACAAGAAACAAGAGTCTCCAGCCATGGTAGCGTCTGTGAGGCAGTAGCCTACTTAGGCACAGCTGTGCATGGGGCAGAATGTCAGCATGCTAACATACTAATGTTTAGCAGGTGCAATGCTACCATGGTCACCGTCATAGTTGAGTGTGTAAGCATGCTTACATTTGCTGATTAGCCTTACAGAAAGTACAGCTAAGGGTGACATAAATGCCATCAGTCTTGCAAAAGTGTTTTTATGGCAATTCATCCAAGAGTTATTGAGACATTTCAGCCAGGCCAAAAGTGTTGGGCTGAGTGACAGAACCACACAGCCATCCATAGAGCCATGCTGTTAGCATGGCAAAAAATAGAATATTTGGTGTGAGACCAATTAGAAGTATTTGTACATTACCTGCTTTCAGCTTCTTCACTTCCTGTTTCATACTAACCTGCCTGTCTGGCCTTCTCAACAAAAGTCCCATCTCCATTATTCTTGAACAGGAAGTTGGGTCCGTTCTCGTTATCGCAGAACACATCAGACCTCGACTGGCTCAGGATCGGTCCAACCACCACACCGCGCCCACCTGCACAACAAGCGAACCCTGAATGATTCAGCACACGTCAAAAGATCGCAGGCTTGATCTCACCAACCCGACTCCTCACCTGTTAACTTGTTCACCCTGGCCTCGGCAGCCACGTCCGACAAAGCGACGATGCCCTTGGTCACATCACTGGCAGCCTCGTCCATTTCTAAGAGAGAGTGGGGACCGACGGTACCACTGGCATAGTTGGCCACATAGATTGAGTAACGGCCTGATCCCTGCAGAGCAAAAACAGGCACTGGAGTGAGAGGAAGGAACTCCGAATCATTGAGAAAACAAAAGGAATTTGAAGAAATAGAAAGAGTGAGATTTGAAGAATCAGACTGTCAAACTTTATACGTAAATAGTTTTACTGACCTTTCTATCAACACATGCAACTGAGCGTCCTGCCATGCGATTAGCGACGCCACGACGCACATTGATTTCGTCGCTCAGAAGGTCTTCAAAGTGGCCATTACGAAACTTGAAGAGCTTGTCTGAATAAGATGCCCGTCCTGAATTTAAAAGTCAGTTATCATGAGGAAAAAAATCACTCAGCTGCCTGAAAATACTTGTTGGGGCAAATGTTTTGAAGAAATAACATAAAAATCTACCAGAGTAGGCATCATTTGTGTTGAGGAAGTAGATCTCCTCATGTCCATCTCCATCCACATCACAGGCAGTAACTCCAATGGCATTCCCTGCTCTGTCCCTTAGGGCGTAGTATGGAGAGTTACTGTCATCAACAGCAATGTTGACCAGTCTGTTTTGGGTGCGATCGTACTTCAGCACCAGGTTGGGTCCATTGTACCTGAGGGAGTACATGTGTAATTAACACAGCTAACAGATGCATACTGTAACCATGCTGGCACTTCTGTCATTTTCACACTCACCCTGCCACAACCACCTCCAGGTCACCGTCACCATCCACGTCTGTTACAGCCATCCCATAGTTGAGTTGCGTGGGATTGTGCTGACTGTCAGGAGGAAGGATCGACTGCGTTACAACCTGAAACATGGGCTCCGAGCTCTGGGTGAGGGACCGATGGCAGAGTCCAATCAGGAGGAGCAACACACCTGAACCCCACATCACTGCAGCCTGCATTTCAATTCAATATGCAGATGATGCACAAGTCTTAAGTATAAAGCAGAACAGACATAATGCATCACAAGCAAACATAATGTATAGAGATACTGTATGTTATTGACAAGATAGACACCAGATAATTATCCTTCAGTGAATCATGAGTTACATTTATTTAAAGGGGAACTCCGAAACATAGATTTGACACATTTTGACTATCTTTTATGTGTCTTTTGTGAGTCCCCCAACCTTATGAACACTAAATAACTGGAGTGTTCCCAGATTGAAGACTTTTAATTCATACAGAACATTCTAAACTGTGAACATAAAAATATATCAGTGTAAAAAAAAGTGCAAAGTAATCATCAAAGAAAAAGAAGCTGAGTCTCCAAAAACAATAAAAGGGATTGCACGCCATAGACAGACAAGTCCTTTTTCCCAATATTGAGAAAGTGATCCTACATTTGAAGATGAAGGATTTCTGCTAGCATACCTCCCAGAAAATCAACAGATTTTTTTGCAACTACATGACAGTATCTGCACACAACTATACCACCGTATTGATGCTCTACTATTATCCCTGCTTGCTCGTGAGCAGACTGGCATGCAGGAATATTGTCACTTCAAAAAACCATCTTACCTGACAAGTCTATCACTGTGTAGAGGTGGAAATGATCCGACTTCGATGTTTAATCATTTGGCACTCCACCTTACACAATTTTATGTCTTTAAAATTTACGAAACAGCTTGTGTAACGTGCAGAGGATTGGCCAATCAGCGAAGAACTGTGTGAATAGTTGGAGTGCTGACCAATCGCTGGCCTGTTCTACAGTGAGCGTGTCCATCGGATTCGGAAGTCTGCTGTGTTTGTAGGCGCTGCTACACAAATATGTTACAGAAAGAACAAATTAAGGCGATAGCATATTACAAATCACTACGGGGAGAGAAATCTTAACATATAAAGACAACGAATACCCAGATAAAAACAAACTCAACAGTCAAGAAACGTGCTAGCCGCCCGGAGTGGTTAAGCTGTAGCGCCATACAAGACACCATCTCCCAGAATGCTCTGCGGTTCCGCGCTTGCGTCAGTTGTGCGACGAAAATCTGTTGCGTCAGTTGTGCGACGAAAATCTGTTGCTGAACAAGCCTAACACGGGTAAGCCGAGATACTTAACAATCATGATATAGGATTCGATTAAAAAGCATTGAATACAACTAAAACTAAGACAATGACATTTTAATGCATATTTATATGAACTTTATCTTTATGTCCGAAATAAACGAGCATTATTACTTCAACGAGAGGAAGTTTAGTTACCTAACCTAGCTAAATTTGGAAGCTAACTGTAGCTAACAGCAATTTAAATGCTATTGTTTTAATTTCTAGACTGTTCTATCGGATAAATTAACGAGTTCAATTTGTTGGAATAAAAGTCAATTCATATTAAACTCATTATAGACTCGTTTGGGGATTTGTTAACGGTATACTTGACATTACGTATTATTGCACTGCTTCTCCTGATTAATTTCCTTGTAGATCCAAATGTTTTAACATCATTTAATAATGGACTTGGAAACGCCAAAAGAAGACTGTTCTCCAGCCCAGCCAGCACCCACACCTCTGCCCCACTCAAAGAGGCCAAGTCAGGCTCTTTATGTCCCCAAGCAACGAGTTCATGGCTCCAAAGACAAAGCTCAGACTCAGGAAGGAGTTAAACCAAAACCCAGGCCTCGCTACACAGACAAGGCCAAGAAAAATGCCAAGAACAAGAAGGACAAGGCCACAGCAGCTGTTGGAGGAGATGATGGAGGTGGGATACAGGATGGCGAGAACAAGCCTGATGTGAAGGAAGAGTGGTTACAGGATGCAGATGTGCAGGCAAATGGGCACTCTGACTCAACCAGTTTGGAGGCTGATGCTACCTCATGTCTGGAAGCAACATCCCTTCAGGAAGAACAGGGCGAAGAGGAGAGCTGGGACACCTTGTTCAATGATGATGGAGATTATCTGGATCCGCACTTGCTAGAAGAGGTGAGAGCTTGGTGTAGGTGTGGGTGATATAAAAAAAAGAAAAAAGTTATAAAACCAGAAGAATCTTACCGACATTCACATACAGCTTGCCATCTTATTTGTACGTGTAGCTAAAACGCATGCAGTCTAAGTTTTAAAATACAACAGCAGAATTAGAATCCTGGCTTTATGCCCTTGTCTCGTTCCTTCTCTTGTCATTTCCTTCTTCTCCCACCTGTCCTTGTCTGCTCTCACTCCTCTTTCTTCTTCACCCTACCAGCTGGCTGTGAATGAAGGTAAAAAGAAGGCGTCAATCCAGCAGCCCAGGTTTGATTACTACAACATGGACGGAGATGACGAAGATGACATCGACCTCAGCGAGGATGAGCTTTCTCACATCGTAGAGATCTATGACTTCCCTGCCGAGTTTAAGACCGAGGACCTTCTCAAGTTATTTCAGTGCTACCAGTATGTATGATTCAATGTAGTACTGCTAGCCTTAAAAATGTAAAACTACAAAATAGTCCCTAGTGATCTATATACTTCAGGTTTCTTGTCTTTGCTGAATTTTAAGATCAACACTAGAATCCTGACTAAAGCACTATGATGACATCTCAGTGAGTGTACGATGTATTGCATCATTATATCGACAAAAGTATCAGTTAAATCTATCTTTACTGCTTTTGTGTGACTTTACACGGTGTTTCCAGACAGAGAGACTTTGACATCAAGTGGATTGATGACGCACATGCCCTGGGCCTCTTCTCAAGCCCCATAGCAGGTTAGTGAAGTGCTGCGGGGGGTCTTACAATACATTATCCTCTTTAGATAACAGTATTGTTGTGACCTTTCCCCACCGCAATGGGAGGAAAACTTTTTAATAAAGAGGATCAGTGGACATGAGTAGACCCTGATCAGTTAACTGTGACCCAAAAACTAAACCTTTTGTGTCATGCTGTGGTGCTGAGCTAGTATATGGTATTTTAAAGGTCCCATATCTTAACATTTAGACTTATAACTCTACCGTTTGTGTGTGTCTATTAAACACTTAATTGTGTTAACAAGAAAAAATATATTGATTTGCTGTCATTTCGCTGAGTGCCTCCGTCTGTTCCTGCCAACCACGGTCGGATTTGGCTGCTAAATGGGAAGTAACCGCCTACTTTTCATGAGCAAATGTTCTGATTGGCGAAGCACAGATAAACACTCTGCTCTCTCACTCACTCACTCACTCACTCACTCACTCCGCTAGTAGCCTGCACATTGCAGCTAAAACACTCGGGGTCGAGGCAAATCTCCAAAAAATAAAATCCATCCATCTCTCTGCAACATGTTTCTCCTTTGGAAGGCTGTGCAGTGATCTGAATGAAGCACTACAGCCAGGAATAAAACACTTTTCATGGCCAGTTCTCCATCACATTCCTACACACTCCACTCTCGTCTCAATTGCTTACCTGGGAACTGTGGGAAGAAGCGAACAATGAGGGGGCGGGCTTATGCGATATTTTAGCTTGACGACTATTGGTTATCCGGTTTTGATGGCAGTAGTAAGCGACTTTAGATTTTAACAGCTTTTATTTTACACCAAGTTTATAAAAAACACAAAACACAATAAAAATGCATTTTTTAAGTTGCAAGTTTTAAGAGGAAATGCATTTTAATCTTTGACATCGTCTTACAATTTTTCTTTGTTTTTAAATATTAAGTAACACGTTGACTTTGTTTTCTTTCCCCTTTTCAGCCAAAGAAGCTTTAAGATCTAAACACCCACTGATGAAATTGCGACCACTCTCTAAATCCTCCTCTGCCACAAAGGCCAAAGCCCGGAGCTGCTCAGGTACAAATACAGTCGTTCATCTCACTAGTTCCTTATCAGTTTGTCTTCTGTATCTCACACATTTAAACGCTAATATTACTTGTGTCTCTCTGTTTATTCTCCTTTCCATTACCCAGACTACCTCCTGCCTGCTAAAGAGAGACCTCAGACGAGTGCAGCACTGGCTCGCAGGCTTGTGATCGGTGCTCTCGGTGTGAAGAGCAACCTGACGAAGGAGCAGCGCGAGGCAGAGAGGAGAAAAATCCAGGAGGCGAGAGGTACGTTATTCAAAGAGATGGTTGTGTTCAGCTTATGCTTGAGGTATTTTACAGGGTTCGTACAAAGTCTTGAAAGTTTGTTTTAAGAACTAGGACTATGCTTGAATTGAATCTACTCCTAAAAAATGCTTGATTTTCCATCCAATCTGTTGTTTCACCCATACAGTCACCCCTGTAAACCAAAAATCTTAATATTTGTTAACTGGCTAAAAATGGCATTGGAGAGGAGACACAGAAAGGATGGCGTACTGCACAACCTGCAGAAGGGAGATGGACCCTCTATATGACGGGCAATGGGGGAGGGCTTTAAAAGTGCTTGAATTTTACTCTTAAAATCCTGTATGAACCCTAGTTTTTAAAGCACAACCCTTTCGAAGGCCTGTTCCTTCCACTAGTAGCCTAAATGTTTAAGAAGCAGACTTTTGACTGAAATACTACAGATCCATATTGCGGGAGGGCTGTTGCGAAAATGAATAATGGGTTTAATATGTGTAAGTTTCAAGCACGATGACACTGAGAAATAATGTGGCTTTCCCGTCAGCCTTCCCTTAATAAACAAGTATTAAAAACACACAACAGCCCTCACCTGTCCTAGTTTTTGCATCACAATGTTTCCACCACAAGTGGGAGCTGTTTTTATACTTTACAGGAGAAAATGGAAAGTGTAGTTGCAAGTTGATGCCAAGAGAAGCTGCTCTCCGTTCACTGCCGTGCAGATCGTAACTGGTCTATAATCAGTACAGCAGCCATTTCCCTTCACAGATGGAACATAAGTACATAGGCACAGAAAACCACAAATGGCTGTCCACTGAGCAGTCAGTCAGTAAATCAGGGCCTGGAGTATAGAAAACAAAAAAAAAAAGCAGCTTTTTTTGTCCTTCACATGGGCGCACTGCTGTGCTCTTCATTTAAGATCACATCACACACAGTGCATGTCCGTGCAGAAGTGCATCATGTGCTGAACATTGTGTTCTTGGAATGGATGCCCTGTTTGGTCGCATCCGGAGATTAATTTACAGCGGGCTCTTCAGTCTCAGCTCCTCACTTCTTCCCATGTGCCAAAGGCAGTGATACAAATTTAGAGAAACAGATCACATAAGTGATGTTTACTTTAGGGATTTCACTGATTGATATGTTGAACTCTGTCTCTGTGATTTACCTTTCAGAACAAAAGCGGCTGGCAGCCAGACAGAGGGAAGATGCTTGGGAGGGGAAGTGACTGGACCGAAAACCGCCCTCCCCCTCCTTTTTTTAGATTCCTTGATTCAGCAGAGGCTAAAGTCTCCTCTGTTTTTCCCCCTCCTGTTTCTCTTAACTGGCCACTCCTTCCTACCACCACACTTCCCAGAAATGGATTCCAACCTTTATTTCCTTCCAGTTGTTCACCAACTTTCACTGACTGTGTCCTCATCCACTGTCCGATCAGATGAGTGTCCTACTACTGTACCCTCACCTTTATGGTCATACTTTGTCCATGCAGAGACTGTTGCCTCTGTGCCATGGCCAGGGCTAACATACCTGCTTTCATATTTCTTAACATAAGTGGTGAAGCATTGAGTCTAATCATGTGAAAAGTTGTAGCTAGTGCTTGAAAGATTATTTTTTTTAGTAGATCTAATTTATATTCGTCTTTATATGGATTTTTTAAAAGATGACCCACGTAAATCCACCTGTAAATGTGAGGCCAGCATAGCTTTGTGTTAAAAGTCCTGTGATATTGAATTCTGTCATGATGATACAGTTCATAATGAGGTCGGACTCTATTTGAGTGGCTGAATTAAAAGTTGTGTCATTTAAAAAAAAAGTGATACTTTTATGAAAATTGGACCCATGGGCCCGGTATCATGGCTGGCTGGACTTGCCATTCATTCTAAAGAACAAATTTCAACCATATAAGCTTTTAGTTGACAGATTATGTCTTCATCTCGCTGGACAGATATAATTAAAGAATTAAAAAAATTTTGGTTTGTTTTTTGGAGATAAAATGTTGTAAACAGAATTTAGGAGTCCTACTTTGCCCTGTTTAAAATTGAGGTTGACCGATAGTGGATTTTTATAGCTTAAAGCAGGAAAAAGCTAATAGCTGATTAATTGGCCAATATCACTAACCACCTACATCTCTTGGAAAGAAATGAACAATCTTTGACTCGATTTGAAACTGGATGATTGTTGAAGTGAACATACGTCAAAGTAATAAAAATACCTAAATAAGTAAATCTGGATCACTGAAAATTGAACTAAAAGTAATTAAATAACTATCAGAGCAGAATTCTGCCAATACAGATAGTATGTAAAACCTATCGGCACCAATTAACCAACCGAACTGATATCGGTCGACCTCTAGTTCCAAAGCAACCACAGTAATGTGTCAGTCCAATAATCAAGAGAACCTATATATATATATATAAACATAAGGCCCAGGTTTAAAAAATACCAGAATTCCCCTTTAACTTCACCCTCAGTTTTTTGATTTGGAGTCAGATTTCTGTAGTTCAGCTTCTTGAAACAGATGCATCCAGGCTCACGAGACTTGTGTGACAGCTGCCTCCTCTGAGGCCTCACCCAGCCAACCACAGACCATGTGGCACTGCACCTCCTTCATCCCCTCAGCCAATAATTAGCTCCTGCTCTCCCAGCTCAGAGAAACGGCAGCAAATTTGTCATTTGTTTTACTGCAAATTACTGAATCTTCAAACGGAAAATAATGTTTGACCTTACTAATTTGCTAGCTATTAGTGGATATGTTAACACTGTTTTACAACAGGTTGTTGGGTACATGTTGCCTGCATACATCATTTAATTCAAGCATTTGTGTGAAATGCAACTCTACCACTATTATCTATCCAAATGAGTGCAGTCCATCGCCGCTGTAAAGAACCCAGTTTGTATAACTGTTTAGGTCATTGTGCCACGTTGCTCCGTGGGCTAATTAAAGTGCTGCAGCCTCAGCGGAGGCGCCACATGTTCCGTTTTTCTGTTCAGTTCTTTTTAAATCATTAGGCCACAAGGAGCATGGCCTGCTCATATTCATCAAATACAAGGACTGCAGCTATTTATCTCTTTTCAGAGGTTGTTTCCAAAGATGTATTCGCACAACGAGCAATGATTTTATGTTTGTTTGTTGTCAGTATATCATACTTACTCGTTTACATTGTTAAAGTTGCATTTCACATCATGTGTTTTGGACACAAGAAGCAAGGAATATTAGTGAGATGAATATGGGGGAGGTATAACAAAAACAATGTTACAGTGTGTTAGTTTTTATTTATGCCTGCTGTAACACCGTTATGTAATAATTTATGTGAACCTTTCCAGGAAATGTAATGTAATGTATAGGTAAATATCACAAGAAGATGTTATATGATGAAATTCTTTTTCATTTTGTTCTGTTTTTACAATGTACTGATTTACTTCCTTGACTTAACTTAATGCATATCACTGCTAAAATCAAAAGTACATAGATTGTTTCTTGCATGAGTAACTGTGTGCTGTCTTCGGCCCAGTGATACAGTAAGAAAATAGTTCCTAAATTGCTCACTACAAGGTCTGTGAGGTCTTGTGAGCACCACAAGTGAAGTGTCGTCTAGTTCCATCATATTGGAGCGAAGGCAGACGTCTCTACAGGCGATATTTCCAAAACTGAGCAGCTCACACCAAAACGATCGAGCTGGATAAAAATGTACTTTTGATTTTGGGGTGAACTGTCCTGAATTTAGGATCAATAAAAAGATAACGCATCTATATATTTTTTTCTGTCTCATGTTCAGCTCTTGTATGACTGATCACCAAAAAGACAAAAAAGACACAGACAAAATGTACTGTAATGTAGTCGTGATTTATTAAACCCTCGTCTTGTTTTCTCTGGTTGTTGAAGCCAGGTGTCAGCTGGTCTCAGTGCACACGTGACTTTCTCTTCATAACCTACTTCCACGACTTCCACTGTGGAATAAAAACAAACATTTTCATAGTGAGTGTGCCCGCGGAGAAGTGGTCCTCCCTGCGCTCTGTTGGTCCTGCAGCTGAGCTACACACAACTCTTTACCATCATCGTGTGAGATCTGAGCCCTGCCTATAATCTCATGCATTGCTGTGGCTTCACGAAGGGGTGATGTGCCACAGAGAGGCCTGCTGGCCGGGTGCCTCACAATCATTAGATTAACTATACAAACACAAACCACCAGTGAGCGAGTGGCGGTTCTAAGTGGCAACTCTGCCAGAACAGAAACACTGTTATGTCATGGAGCAAATGAAATGTGAGGCAAGGTCCAAATGAAGGAATAATCTCATGTCCCACCACAATAAAGGACTTGCATCACCTTCCTCCCTACTGAAATTCAAAGCATTGACACACTCAAACTCACAGAGCACTACCCGAGCAATCAGTATCAAAAAACATCTATCTCATACAAAGAGATATAATGGCAGTCGGAACAGAGTATGTTTTAGAGGATGATAATTCCCACCTAAAGCAAGTCTATGTCCGTTTTCAGAGGCAGTCTTTTTCCAACGAATAAAACGGAAGCATTAAAACACACTGGTCACAGTAATTAAAATGGACATTACTGATTCAGTTTGCTGACCTAATGACTCTTCTCCATTTGTGTTAGGCGAGAACGGGGTAAGATGAGCCACTTTTTACATTTGATGATTTTACTGCAAAATAAAAGTGTATTTGTTTCAAATAAT
>JBBPCS010004185.1:0-11561 GCA_037974645.1 Hollardia meadi
TTTTTCAATAAAAGAAGTCTATTAATATATTGTCGTTGTGGTGCTCCTTAAATTTCAGTGGGTGCTCCTAAATTTTTTCTGGTGCTCCTAACTTTTTTGAAGTTGGGAGCACCAGCGCTACCAAGTAAAAAAGTTAATTTCGAGCCCTGCAGTAGTAGTAGCAGTACCATAGTACAGCCTGATTATCATGGACTCGCACAAATGCAACCACTTGCAATTTTCACTCGTACACCATCCAAAAATAGTCGCATATGTGATCATTTTGGTCACAGTCAAGAACCCTGCTACAAGCTATCATACTTTCCTCAAACTTGCAGTCATTTTCTTTGCTTTTATTATAATTGTGAGTAAAATGAGAGAGGAAGATAGGAGTGGAGACATCAGCCACTGTCACTGCCTCAACCCCTTGCTCCCTGGACTGCATTTGTACACATGGAGCAGAAGTGCTCGAAGATACTGTTATGTGCGCTCATACCACATGCACATGCTTGGTTTGTGTGTGGGTTTTGAGACTAATTAAACACCATAGAGGAGCTTAATTTTTCGAAGCCGAAGTAATTGCTCCTTCCTCTTAGAAGAACAAAACAAAACACGAAGCATTTGAATACCGTTTTAGTCGTCAATTACCATGACAATGGCTGAAGCTTCGAAGCATTTGGGTCAACCCTAGTAAACATGCAGGTTTCAAACTTTTAAGAAAAATTGGCTTTTGGTTTTTTGAGAAAAGAAATGCATTAATCTCGTTAGACCCCGAGCATACAGTCTGTACAGTGCATCATATTACTATGATTATGACTATTACTTTATGAATAAAGCGAAGTAGGAAAATGGGACATGTTGCTACAAAGGATTGTTTGATGAGTTGAAATACCATCATTTGTCATTTAAAAAAATGCCCATTTGTTAAACTCTGAGTTTGTCAATCTGTTGGTAGTTTGTGCTCTATGTGGTTGCTCAGTATGAATAAAGTGAATGAGTCTGACCAGGATGTGAACAGATACTTGGCTGCCTTTAGGCTTCTCCAAGGCAACCGTCTTCAGCACTGGCTCTGCATGCCTGAATGTTCAGAGATTTTCTTATAGCAACATAGCAGCAGCAATATGAGTTACAATCAACCACCTGTGGCAGCCTTTCAGTTAAAATACTTTGAAGTTATATAGTTAAGATGCTCAGAAATGTTACGTTTAAAGAGTTAGTGTGTCAGAGAAGAAAAAGAAGTGTGTACATGGAAGATTTTTTCTGAAATTTGGGGTCTGAATAAGTTTGTAATTTTTTCTTGAGCAAAAATCCCAGCATTGATGCATTTACAGTTTGACAGTTTGAAATGTAAATTTATACTGTACTTCAAGACCCCCCATAAGGGAGGAAAAGCTTTTTTGGGCCCACTCCGTAAGGGGGCCCATGAAGGCCAATAGTGATGTTCATCCTAAATATAAGCAATGATAACCAAATTTTATTTTTGTAGCAAAATACTCACCATTACTTATTAAAATAACAGAAATAAAGATTTTATTTATTTTTGCACTCGCCAGCCAGCGAGATTTACCGATCTAAAATACCTTCTAGCTAATGTTGGAGTGACTTTCCTTGCTATGTCAGTACGGAGAAAGGAGAAGAAAAAGCTGGCATGGGCTTTAGACCCAGATTATATTGTAATGGAAAACTTTCTCCAATCAGCTCAGAAAGTTGCTCCCAGCTTGTCTTTGGTGAGGAAGATGATAGCCCGGAGTCTAACGTTACAGCTAACATTACTAGCCAAGAAGTAGCTTGCATCAGTTTAGGAGCCACCACCATTTATGAGAAAGAGGATGATGTTGATAATAGCAAAGACAATCATGTTTATGTAGGAGAGATCACATACATTTTGATATGACTAAAGGAGACTGAGGGAGGGTCCATTCACTGAACCTTTTTCAGGTCCGTCCACAGAAATGGCCGGGCCTGCTTCAAGACAGAGTAAATCTTTAATTTTGAAACAAATTTCAGAATATATACTGTGCAATTAGAGCTGAAGAGTCAAAATTGAAATGTGAATCAGTGAATTTTCACACCACAATAGCCTTGATTTTAATCATAGCTGTTAATTAACAGTGTCTTTAAAGTTGTAGGAAGATAAATATTTCATCAGCAAGTCATTAGCTAGCTATAATGACAACTGTCATTGGCAAATTTACTCAGCTGTAGCCATTTAACGTAAATTCAGTGAGTTGGCCAAGCAGCAAGAAAGCTAGTTTTGATAAAATGTTCAGTGCATACTGGCGTCTGTACTATGAATAATCAGCTGAAGATGTTTTCGCAGAGATGTTCTTATTAGCTCAATACATCTGAAGCAGACATGATAATCTGTGCTTGTAAAGGCTCATAAAGAAATTTTATTTTCTCCACTTTCATTTCTATTTTGGGTTTAGATGTTGTAGCAAATTGATTGAAGTGCTTCCTAAAATAATTACTAGTGTAAAGAGAAGTGAATTTTTGAAAGACTCTTCTGTATTTATGTCTGCGACAAATCATTCTCTGCTTTACGTGACTGACAGGTCCATGATGTGAAGTTCCAAGCTCAGACTGCAGAGGAGAAGGAGGCTTGGATTAAAGCTCTGAGTGATGGCATTAATCGAGCAAAGAACAAAGTCTTTGATGAGGTAAACATCTGTGTAATCCACACACAGAATCACAAGTGTCTCTTAAAGCTGGGGTTGGTAATATTGGAGAAACAAGCAAACAGTAGCTAGATTTCCCACTCTCTACCTTCAGGCCTCCAAAGCAACTCCCAAGAGGAGTGCAGCACAACGTTGTCGTTACAACTCGATCCAACTACCTTGTATCTCATTTAAATGTAAGAAAACACCTAACATTATCATAATGAAAGTAAACAACAAACATGGCTGTTGTTGTTAGTACTTACATCTGTCCAGCTCCCATGTTAACAATTCGAAATTTTGGAATAGTTTTTTGTTTTCCTAATAGCTAATAGCTCGAGCAATATCCGCCTAGCCTCCAGCCATATGCAATGAGTGCACGGGCAGAGGGCATGTATGTAGGCTGGTACGTAGGTACTGTAGATGAGGCAGGTATAGGCCACCCAGTTACTTCATTTGAGCCCAATGAGATGATTAGATGGGCTTATTACAGGCCTGCAACAGCCACAGCCCTTTTTTTAAATTGTCATATAATTTTATTTAGTGGTTGTCTAAACTTTAAGAGAGTTTTTACAGGCAACACAAAAAAATGCTTTTAAAATACATCACCAACCGTAGCTTAATTTCTGTTAATGACATCTTCACTGAATTTTTATACACCTTAAAAGTATTAAAAGCTCAAATAAATTAAGTGGAAAAGTGAATGCATAAGATCTTTTTTTCCCCACAGGTGAAGACTGATGAAGGCTGTAATTTAGAGCATGTTACTAGAACAAGGCCCAAAGGGAATCGTAACCGGCGGCCACCAACCAGGATACACATGAAAGAGGTTTGTGTGCGTGAACATAAGAGTCCAGTCATATGTCTGTGTAACAGCCACTGGGTGATTAGCTTTGCCAATGCAGTGAGTAGATCTAGATTTGAATCTCAATTCTGTGTTGAGTCTTGTTTGTCACAGTTTGTGCCAGAAACACTAGGAACAGGGTTTTGGACCCAAATGCAGACACTGAAGGCAGAGCAGAGTCAGTCCAGTGATATTTATCACAAAAACACAAAGGCTTATGGGATATAGAGACAGGCGAGGGTCAAAACAGTCCCGGCACCAGAGGAAAGTGGCCACGCATTCGGCATTTACAGACGGGCAAGCATCATAACGCAGGTATTAAAGTCTGTTCCTACCTTTAAACGTCTTTCTCCTTGTTTTCCGTATGGCAAAGTCCTTGGTTAGAGCGGTAAAGTCCAAGGCTCAAGTGTCACTTTCCAATGGCATGTTAAGTTAAACATAATTCCGTTTAACCGTATAACTTGTTTGATAATTAGCCAGCATGCTGGCCTCAGCTTGCCGCTTTCAAACTTCCCGCTCCGGTGTAACAAGCAGAAAAACAGCCGCTGGACGTTAACAATGCTGGATAGCAGTCAGTTACTGCCGAGAAATGAAGCTCAGTTAAGCAAACTCCTTACAACCCAAAAATCAGGCAAAGTCCTAAAAACACTAGAAAGGAGTCAAACAGGAACACATACAAACGCTAGGACGAAGGCACATGGGAAACATGATGAACTGGCAGACACAAAGGGGAACACGCAGACTTAAATACACATGGAAGGGAAGGTTAACAAGGAACAGGTGAAACTAATCTGGGCGGGGCAGACAATCACAGTGGAGGGAAAAGAACAAAGACAGGAAGTGTGAAGTGACCTTAGACACACGAGGAAAGGACAACAAAATAAAACAGGAAATACAAACTAGAAACTCTAAACCATACACCAAAACCATTCTGGTTTGTCTTACCAATGTTCCAACCATCACCAACCCTTAAATGTGAAAATATTCCAGCTGTTTTATAGGAATGCTGGACTTAACTTATGAGTACAGACTCAGCTGAAAAAGACTCAGCATGTCCCATTGGAAGCATTTAATGCCTTTGTCTTTAGTACTACTTTACAAAGTAAACAAATTATTATCATTAACTGGAATAAAATCAATTGACAACTGAATTAGTATCAATACATAGATACAATACATTTATATTGTATGTAAATTACAGCTATAATATTAATATTTATTTATTTATTTTTACAGCTTCACAGTGAGCGTAGCCGGTGCAACTTAGCGAGCATTTTGTGCAGTTGTGAGTGTGGAGGAGGGTCGAGCACGAGCTCGTCACAGCCCCATGCTCGCATAGCACAAGTGCTCCCTCGTAGAATGCTTTTCCGTTCGCAGTTAATGTTTGTGCGCTTGCAGAGCACAAGTTCCCCCTCTCAAAGATGGTTTTCCGTTTGCGGTGGTGTACTCGTATCATGTGCAAGAGCGGTTTTCATGTTTACATTTAATTAAACGTCATAATGAACTCCATTGGCAATGATGTGTTAATAAATAATAAGTCATAAAAATAAAGTATTTTTAAATTAGAGTGCATAGGATGAATTCAGGAGTCTCTGGTGGTACGGCAGCACATACAGTACTTCTGTATCGCGTGCCAGACGGCGCCAGAGTGAACAGGATGTGGCTGGGTTTGTGTTAGGTTAGGTTAGTTGGATGTTGTCTTTTAGTAGGAGTGCAACCATTGACATGAATAAAGATAGACGACACATCTCCACTTCCTCCCACAATACAAAAATCAGGCCAAAATATAATGGACGCACTGCCATCTTGCTGGCCCATCGGAGCTGCGGTATTGAGTTCCCGTTCGTACACCCGCCCGACTCAATCACGAGCAGGGCTCAGCTGTCAATCGTGATGTTTTAACCCTTTTTATAGCATCAAATAACTAATTAAAACCAAACTGATCAGAAAAATGTATACTTGAACATACATCAGCGTTATAAGAACTACCTAACATGACAGAAACCATCTTTTGGAAAAATGTATTTGACGTGTACTTTGAGTTTTATTTTGGCCCATCTCCTATCAGATAATGTTGAAGGGGAGGAGTTTATGACCTATGCTGTAGCCCACCACCAGGGGGCGATCAAGATGTTTTATCTAAGTGCTGAGAGAAGGCAACTGGACTTGCTTGAGTGTCTTGAAGGTGTTTCAGCTCTCATCCAAACTGATGAAGCCATGACCTGGATGACTGAGAATCTTCATCAACATCAAGATGTTTTGGCTTTACTGTTGGGGAGCTCTCATGGCGTCCATCTTTATATATATAGTCAATGGGTGCAACGGATCACAAAACCCAGAGTTCCGATCGTGCAACGATTTTTGTCACGGAATGGTGGTGGTAGCAAGAGGCTGTGTTTCGTTTTTTACATATTATAAGCTTGACTTCCTCGTAACCTTCATTTGTAGCCATTGCTCGCTGGGTGTATGTGGCACACTTCTTCTCCATTTCTGCATCAATAATTCTTTAATGGGTCTGTTGAAGAAAGTTGTTAAGGTGCCTTAATCTGAATTACTTATACATGGCTTGACCTAGTTACACATCCTTAACCTAGCTTGGCCATCATGAAACGGATAAAGCCAGGATACACTAATTCAACTAGGTCAAGCATCGCTTTTTCTGTTATCCAGGATTTCTGAATTCTGCTTTTGTGAAACAGGCCTCAGGTTTTTGTGGTGCAGTTTATGTTTGCTTTGCATTGTCCGTGCTGCCATCTGCCCATCCCTTTCTTGTGAATGTGATATCTCAGGAACACCTTGAGGGAATTTCTGAGGTCAAGAGGTCAGAGGTCAAAGGTTAAGGTCAATGTGACCTATTAATCAAAATTTTAGTCAAGAACTCAAGAATTCATATGTTAATTATGACAGAATTTCACACAAATGTCTAACAGGATAAAATGATAAAGTGTTGACATTTAATATCCAAAAGGCCAAAGGTCATCTTCACGGAGATATAATGTTCTGCTACTTTAATGGCCATTATTCAACACCATAACTCAGGAACAGAAGGGGAGACTGTGACCATATTTCACATTTGGTCAGATACAGAATTGGTGACACTAATCTTGGGTGCCTACTTTGAAACTGTGTTGATTGTATAGATCTTCTGTGCTACTGGGTTGAAGCTGTATGTGAGGCAACCAGGTTTTAGAATTTAGAGCTTCTTTGCAGCAACATCCATATTTGAAACAGTGTAGTCCACCACAAGGTCTTTGGTGCTGCTGATATTGAGCTTCAGGTGATTGTTGTTGCACCATGTGACCAAGCACTCTATCAGTCACTACACATATGAGTCTGGACAGACATGGATGTAAACTGCAACTTGACTGGTGCGCGGAATCATTCAACCGAGAGGCGGTAATTCTAGTTTGAATTTGCAACCGGAGGAAACTGAACAGCAATAGGTGAACTGGTGAATTCTCTGGACAGATAATATGGTTGACATCTTAATCACAAGAAGTTAATGTCTGGTAAACATCACCATCCCCTTTGACTCTGTTTGAGCACCAAACATTGATGTAAACACTGAGTCTGCCTCCATTCGTCTTACCTAAGTTTTGTCGTCTGTCGTCTCTGAACATGAGTTCAATAACTTAATCTGGGATATTGTGATGGAGCCAGGTCTCTGTAAAGATGTAGACACAAAAGTATTTTATTTCCCGTTGCTGAGTGGGCCTGAGTCTTCTTTCATTCATTTTATTTTCCTGCAACTGGACATTAGCCAGGAGTAGGCTCGGTAGTGGAGTAGCCTTAGGTCCGAGCTGAGTTAACTTAGCTAGGATTACAACTACTCCTATTCCTGTGGCGATCACACCACTAGGGGTGATGTTTGGTACTGCTGGTCTGGCTGGTTGGTTGGAAGATGGCCTTGGCAAGGATCACCTTCAAGTCTGCTGTACTTTATCCAATTTATGCACTTCCTTTTCCAACATTGATGAGTGTAAGTCTGTCATAAGTAACAATTATGACAGAAGGTAGGCCTTCTTTGCAGTGGCTAAAATACTTTTTGCTGCTGCTCCTTTCCACAGCAGTACATTTATTGCTTAGCTTCCTACAGCAGTAGTCCTGCTACTTCTCCAAAGTAAACTGGGGGTGTACCGACAACCGATTGGTTTGATTGATTATTCAAAATTTATTCTTTTTTTTTTTTTAAATAAAAAATTTTGACGTGTGCCAAATTGCACTACATTCGACACCACACATTCTTTGGTGCCCAGTAATGCACTTGCAAACTGTGAAGTAAACCGTAGGAATGGTTCTCTGGATATTTGGAGGACACAGCCAGCCAGCCAGCGATTCCTTGCTTTATAATAAGCTTTTAATTTATTTAAACGTCTTGTCGTGTCTTTTTTGCCCTCTAGGTAGCTATTATGTCGTCTGATGGTATACTGCGTTTGGATCTTGACCTTGAAGATGCCTTTATGCCAAATGGGACCCATCATGCCAGTGTTGATGGCACTGAAACCTCCAAAGAGGCCATCCAAGTCCCAATGCCTCTCTCCAATGCCAATGAAGCTACAGAGAAAGAGTTAGGGCCAAGTGCTGAGGAGGCATGGACTGAGCCAGAGGTCAGTCCCCAGAAAAAGGTAATTAAACCTCCGATGCCCCCTACCAAAGAGGCTAAACCCAGTGCATCACCTGAGGAGGAACCTGATAAGGATGATGGCCTAATGAAAAAGGTCTGTATAATGTTCGTTAACCCTTGTCATGTAATATAAAAATATTTGTGTCCGTCTTTTTGTTTGGATAACATGGCCTATGAAATATGATTTAATGTTTGTTGGTCCTGAAGGTATCTATGCCTCCATCTAAAGAAGCCAAGACCTGTGTTTCATCTGTTGAAGAAGCTACAGAGAAGGCTGAAGCTGAGAAGATGTCTGAAAAGAGTCATGATTCCAGGAAAAAGACAGGTCCACCACCAACCCCTCCCAACAAACCCAGCTCCAGCAGCTCCATAAGAAACCTTGCAGAGGCCTCACAGTCCAGGCCAAACTCCCAACCTCCTACCCCTCCATCTAAAGAGAAGAAACCCTCCCATCCCATTGTGGAGCCAGATCAAGAGGTTCACAGAACAACTGATGAAATTAAAGATCTACCTAGTGTCCGATATGATGAACCCGAGAGTCCCAGCGCACAGGAGACAATAAGCAGTGGCATCAACAAGTCGTCCGACAATGAGCCACTAACACCCACAGACCGACTCAGAAGGAGCCCTAGCCCTCTTCTACCCCCCAAGAAAAAGGTAGAGAAACTTGATCAGCCTGGCACGCAACATATATTAGACAAAACAACTAAAACGCATCCTACTGAAGAACAGGACCCTTCCGCAATGCTGCAAACAGCCTCAGATACCTCAGTCAGTTCTCCTCAAGTGCAAGAGGCACTACCCAAGAGTGAAGTCCCCTCAGAAGTTGTCTCTTTAAATGACCTAGTCACTGACAGCCTCAGCCTGAGTCCAGTACTCTGTCATTTACATGAGGAGAAGAAACAGAAGGCGGAGGAAAAATCAGTGGACAGCGGTCAGCCCTCAGATGATGACAGTGAAGGCTCTGTGAGTGAAGACACACTGCCAGCGTCCACTGCTGCAATGAGAAGAAGCCATGCTGGTCTGGATGTGTTGGATGCCAGTGAGGATGACATTCAGATCTCTGTTAATTTTAAGGGTACACAGGCCTCAACCAAGTCTCAGTTTAGATCAGAAGTATTTCCCTGTCAGGGCTCAGAGCCAACTCCACCTCTCAAACCCTCAGCCAAGGCCAGGTCAACGTCCTTTGGAGATCTGCTGTTTGATTCTTCAGTCTGTATTCAGGTGAGAGAGCATACCAGTGCTGTGGCTGGAAACGATGGTGCTCCTTGTGATGATGCCAGGAAACTTGAGGCGGAAGTATCTCTGGAGATGGAAAAGACGAGTGAGCTCCTCAGCAGAGTGTCCCAGTTCCAGAGGGGAGGTGACGAGGAGGGCATGCCAGAGAATCTGCTGGCCAAGGCCATGGAAAAGCTGAAGAAGGCTGACCATGTTCTCAGGGAGGTCACGAAGCTGAAACCTGCAAAAAACTCAATCAACAGGAAAAGCTGGTGAATGTCAATAATAGCAGATTGATTTGGAATTGATCATTCGCTAAACCCCTCTCCTGAACAATGCTTGTCCAATCATATCTTAGCAATGCACAGCAGGCCTGTAGGTTTAAGGAATAGATTAAACAGTGTGTTTGTCTGCTCTAACGTAAACTGCAATTGTTAACACCCCTGGATAAGTAGTTTATATCCTTCAGTAGAAATTCAACATTACTTCCAAGGCCTTTCAAGTAGTCTATAATTAGTCACACAATAGTTTGTGAGGTTAGAATTTACAAAAATCTCACATTCATGATAAGCACATTCACTTTGTACCATTTCCCCACTGTGTGGAGGCCGGTCTTGAATGCTATCAGTGTTCTGCTCTTTATTGGGTTTGGGAAAGATTACACTGCAGCAGTGGCTACCAAATTAGAGTTCAATTTGCCAAATCCATCCTAAAAGCCTTGTAATGCTAAAAGTGGATGATATTGATTGAACAGGCAAATCAACTCATGAAGCTAACATTAGCCTGTTAGCTAGCTGATAAAATCTGCTTGCAACAGTGAGGGCTAGAAAAAGAAAGCTGCGTTTGTCTTCCTCTGTCTGAAATCAAAGACCCATTAGTTAAAAATTGCCAAATCTGACAGTGTTATCACTGTAGCCTATGCTGCATATGTGTGAGAATGGAAATCCTGACAGGTGTAGCAACGTTAGCTAAAGGGGTTTAGCAAACGGTCAATTGATGGACTTGGGCAGAATGACAAGTCTCTCATTTTTTAAGGTTATGTAGCACATATAACTGTTCGCTCACAATTAACTAAGTGCACTTATCTCTTGTTTAAATTGCTCTGCAGCTGAAAGTAATGCTTAATGTTGTACTGTGTATTGTTTATTTTTTGTAATATATGAAATAGAAGACATTTTCAAGAATAATTACGTAAAAGCTAATTTTAGAATTAATAATGTTATGACAAAGCAGTACTGTCAGAACATGCAAAAAGTACAAAATTGTTAATACCAGATTACAACAGTTTTAATAGTTTACTTTTTGTATCCAAGAAGCATTTTCTTCTATTTTCAGATACCTTGTTTTTGCTGTCAGTTTCTATGAGGGAATAAAAATTAATTAATTTCTAAAGTGTACCAATATAGCTCTGGAATTTTCTGAAATCAATCTTTTCAGACTAATCATGTGATTAAAGCAAAATGAACAACTGCTACTCCACATTGATTTCAGTTTTGTTTTATATGTTTTTCATACTGATACTGTACTTAGCACAGAACAAAGAGCTTACAGCAGCTTACAATATGTGCTCATTAGTGATAATTCTCACAGTATGAATCATGTAGTCTGAAGAATCCCCCTATTTTTGTCCAGTGTTAAAAGATGTGATGGTAATTTGAAATACAATTTTAAATATGCCATGCCATTTAGAGTATTTGAAAATATTTTTTACAACCCCATTCCAAAAAAGTTGGGATGCTCTGTAAAACATTAATAAAACAGAATGTGATAATTTCCTAATCTTTTTTGACATTCAATTTGAATGAAAACAAAGACAATATATTTAATGTTGTATCTCATCAACTTCATTGATTTTTGTAAATATATGCTAATTCAGAATTTTATGCCAGCAACATGTTTCGAACATTGGGACAGGAGCAACAAAAGACATTCCACAGGTAAACAGGTTCATTGGTAACAGGTGATAGTATCATGATTGAGTATGAAAGGAACATCCTCAAAAGGCTCAGTCCTTCACAAGTGAGGATGGGGAGAGGTTCAACACTTTGTGAAAAACTGTGTGGGCAGCCCATAATATCAAAAGATTCAGAGAATCTGGAGAAATCTCTGCACATAAGGGGCAAGGATGAAAACCAACATTGAATGCCCTTGACGTTTGATTTCTCAGGTGGCACTGCATTAAAAACTGACATGATTCTATGAAGGATATTACTACATGGGCTCAGGAACACTTTAGAAA
>JBBPCS010004186.1:0-11558 GCA_037974645.1 Hollardia meadi
TATATAATATTTACCTTGCTCATGTAAAAAAAATATTTTAAAGTAATTTTTTAAAGTCTTATTCAATGAAGGTCTGTTTGATTCTTCTTCATGGGGACTGGTGGGGCGGCGCCCTAGCGCCCACTATTGACCAGCCGCCACTGAAAATATATAACTATTATATAGAACTACATAACTATATATAACTATATCACTATCGTTTTAAGACATTTTGATGTGTTAGATATTATACCTATAAGTTTCAATAATTTGAACTTTCAAAGTGTAAAAACAGTAAAAAAAACAAACAGAAATGTAGTGGCAAAATCTGGCATCTCTCTCTCTATAGGATAAAAGCTCAAATTGCAAAGCGATGCTACTGTAATCATGTAAAGGCAGCCTAACATGCATCCCCCAAAGCCCAACACATAGGTAAACCATATGTCAAGTTATGTGTTCAGCCTTCCTGATCGCAGCACAATTACCCCTCCAAAGTGAGTTGTATTGCTTGTAATTATACAGTATACTGTAGCATTTGTGCAAAGCAGGAATTGAGTTTCCTTAAGAGACACACAGCGTCCCCTCATGTTTTTTTTTATCAACAATGCACACAGATATATCCAAACATAGGTTACTGCAACAGTATGCTGGAGCATACAAAATATATTCTACCTGTAGAGATAAAACCACGTGTGTGGCCAGAGCACCCGCTGCTTCCTGGATATCATGTGCTATCAGTGGCTTCTGAGATTACTGCACATCTCTGAACATAAAGTGGATCACCCCAGATGGTTGTATATTTAAATTTCAAATGGTGGTATTTTTGAATCTCAAAAATATTACCATTTACATCACATTCTTTATAGATAAGAATACAAAAAAAACAGGTCTTTTCTGCTTCTCGTGCTCTGCAGAAATGTTGGTCGACAATAAATCATGAGATGACCTTGAATAACTGCATTGTAGTCTGACTTGAAAACCAACGATAGAAAAGATATTCAACTAATCACAAATAAATGAAAAATTCTTTCACTATCTTAAAAAGAAGATACAATCAGGACACGAATTTAGTCTTTTCCAGTTCCAAGCCATATATGATGGAAGTTGACTTAACACTGGTTTTAAAGTTCTAGTTTCCTAGTTAGGTTTGTAGCAAGGGTCTTTGAAAAACTGGTGTCTACTACTAAAGGAAGTTTCATGCCCTTAAGTTAAGCTTCCATGGAAGCATTTCCTCTCAGGTTGTCCGGTTCCTCCAACAAGCTCACAGCATAAGACTAAGCACAGTCTTAGGGTCTTAATATAGGCCAAGAAAGTGCCTCTAAATTAGACACTGCTGTAGCAATAAAGCCCCAAAAGACATCACTGGAACCCCGTGAGTTAGAAAATGCTATTCTTTTTGCACAGTTTATTAACTTAACTCGCATAAGAGGTACTAAACTAGCCCCTGAATCGTCTTACCACTTTTCCAATTTTGTCTGGCATTTCTCCCTGTCGACCAGCTCGCTCGCAGCTAAAAGACAACAAAGAAACAGCTGAGACAAGAGACACCTACGCGAATGAGACTGGTGCTGGTGACTTATCAATCTGTCAGAGAAAATGGGGGCTGGATATTCCAACTTGTTCTGTGGTGATGTGCCATTATGCATGCAGACTCCTTGGAAATGAGCCACCCGTACTGAAGATGAAGTGGGCTGGAAAAGACCAGTTTCCTGGGTTTGGAATGAAGTGGCACTCAGTCACGAGTGCCACTTCATTCCCATGATGAGCCTTCTTGAAGCGGTATGCAGACTGTGCTGCCAGATCCAATGGTGGGTTTGAACTGAAGGAGATACATGAATGTATTATACAACAACTATGGTACATAAACATGACTGCTCATTCATTTCAATGAAAGCTGCTCAAATGGGGCATACACCAAAAAAACTTATCTTGTTTCCCAACATGTAGGAATCAGTGTCTTTGTCTGGCTAAGACCAGCTGAGCAAAATGTCTTTATGGAACTTTATATTGGACTGACCTAACAGTTCAAATGGCTTTTAACCACTGTTTCATTTTTGAATTGGTGTGTTTCTCAGAAATTTGAATTTGAATTTTTGCTTCATTGGTTGTGGATTTTCAACTCATTTCTGGGTTGACCATTAAAACAAGGAGGCATAAGAAGACAGAGAGGAATTTTGACTCTTAAAGTGTTAAATTTTTTTGGCCCATAGGCATAAAGGGAATAATAACCAAATTAATATATATTTTTAATGGGATGGGAAGGCATCATTCACGGAAGCCTAACCAGTTTCATGCACTTAAAAGACCAAAATGAATCCAGCAAAACTATCATTCTTTTTTATCCCACACATTCAAAACCTGGCATCTTTACCCTCAGCGCAACTCAGTCTGATGAAGTTGTGCTTGAAACGTCACATTGCAATAACTAAGTGGACGTTGGAGCCTTGCAGAGTGCCACAATGAAATATGAGCACTGACAGGTTGGAGATTTGGTTATGTTATGCTAGTAGTGACTAATGTAGCTTCTAGAAGCTGCTAGCCTCAAGTAGAGATGAAGAGCGGACTACAGAGGTCTGGTAAATTAACTTTTTTAAAGCTCCACACCTCCAGATCTTTTTTAATTCCCATACTTGTAGTCTTCAGCCCCAACCGACGTTATTTATTTCAGCCCCAACTAACATTATAGATTTCATGCAGCTCCCACTGGAGCCACAAAAGGCTTTATACAACTTTTTTCCCATATACAGTATGTAGTAATACTCCCCAAGACCTGTAAACAGACTCCGAAGTCTTTCCTGCAGGCATACACACTTCCCTGATGCTTACCAGCAGGAGTAGCAGGACTTTGTAATATGATAGTGTAATGCAATTGCAAACTGCATATTTCTGATAACAGCCTGCAAACATCTCCAGAGAAAATGTTTACATTACAAGAAAACATAATAAAAATACAAATTGATCAATGATGTTATAGTTTTAAATACCCATAATCATGTCATCGGTGTCTTTTTGAATTAGAGTAAATTGGGGTCTCAGGGCTTCTGGGCACTTGAATTACGCTGAACAAGCTCCTTTAACAAATTGATTTTAAAGATAACTTCTAAACCAAAAGAGTGAGTTGAGCCATATGATAACATTTTAACTTCTTCTTACATGACTCTCATTATTTTACAGATTGTGATAATCCCATGATACTCCAGGTGGGAATGACTGCAGCAAGACCCATTCATTATTCATACTTTCCTTTCAATGCCGTAGGGAAAACATCAGTCGCACAAAAGCAAGCAAGTGAACTGTAGACACTCTTTCAAGGCATCTATTCGTTTTCACCTCAGATGAACTTTATCTTTTGCTCTAAGTACTTTTATACATTATACAGAATTTCAGTGTGACCCAGTGGTCTGGTAGGTGGATGATATTTGACACAACTCCGTCTTTTTTTTAAAGAGCGTTTAAAGTGTTCATGTTCTGTCTGACCTCCGACAGATGCAGGAGGTGACAATCCTTGGGGAAAAAAGAGAAACACTTAAAAGAGAGACTATGACAGGCTCACTGACAGGAAACGAGACAGATAGGGCTTGATTGTCTTCAATATAAGACATGTTCATGTATGTGGGGGCTGTGTTTGTGCAGGAGGGGATGGGAGAAAGATCAGTCAAACAGAACTCTACACGGGGAAAACGAGAAGGTATAAGAATCAGACTTATTGGCCAGTCTTGAAAAAATGTGCTTTATTTTAGACAAAACACTTCAGAGGAGAGGTTCAGAGGCGAAAGGTAAACCGAGCTGTTATTCATCTGTTGTGTTGACAGTGAGATGTGTTAACAGAGAATTCATTTTGTATTTTAAAAAATAAAAAGCTTTGGGGATTTAGACTGCCGTAGACTCGTCTTGTGCTCGGAGTAGTATTGTGCGGTCTGCATTGTTCTGTTCAAAACTGCCTTTTATCCCATTAATATTTTTGTTCTTTTAATTTTTGATTCCAATTATGAGGTTCACATTTACTTGTGAAACATAATCCTCAGTGTAAGTGTGAGTAATCCTCACATCCAGTATTGGCAGCGAAAGAAAACACACCTCAGAATGTGCAGTAGCCTTTTCCAGGAAAAAAAAAGTTGAGTTAGTACGTTGCTATGCCAAGACTGTATCTCTTCCTCTCCTTATCTTAAAAATGTATCATTACAGTCAGATGTCAGCACCACGTCTGACACCAAACTCCTTGTACATTCCCAAAAGCACAGAGGATTGACTCTCGAATGGAAAAAAAAAATAGCTGCAGCTCTTTGGATAGTACAAAAAACACAGAGACCATTTGAGAAATGTAACTCCCTGAAGTCTTGTGTTCGTAAGCGCTGAAAACAAGAGACAGATCCAAACACATGGAGCCTGCATAGTTTTGTTGCGAGCAAAATATGGTTTCTTTGAGGTCAGTAGTTCCTATTGTGTTGGTCCCTCTACAGTGCTTCTACACACACACACACACACACACACACACACACACACACACACACACACACACACACACAGACACACACACACAGTGTTTCTATTATGTTGTCCATTCCGTTTGTTTTTGTTCTAGTTCAACGGAACGTGTGATTGATGGGCTCTTTTTCTGGGGCCCCCTGCAAAAAAAGAAAAAGGAGTTGAACAATAAACATTCAACATTTTAACTGCATTCTCAGAATTAGGCCTGGAGGTGTGGTCGAATATGGTGATCTCAGATTGGATGAGCTGTTTGAATTCTAGATCCTTAACTTGAACCTCATTAAAAAGGGGGAGTGATTCCTATGGCAAACAGGACCTGGGCTGCCAACATGTTTTTTTTAAAAATGGGAATTGTACGGTCTTGGACACTCTTTCACTCGTCGCCTCACATCTGTGATTGGATAGTACATTTAATTTCCTATTAGCTTTAAGTGAGTTGATCTGGATGTGAGTGGATTTCAAAAATCAACATGCTTTCCTCAATAATATTTCATTTTTTATTTTTTTTTTATTTCGTTCATTTATTTATTTATTTTTATTTCATAGTTTAGTCAGTGCTTTCCTCTGCTGGACAAAAAGAACATTCAGTTGGTCTGTTCAGTGCTTTAATGGTTTCTGATTTGGGTATGATATGGTCTAAAGTTTATGATGCAATTAATAATGAAAAAAAAAATCAACTCAGACAAAGTAGAAAAAAGAAATAAAATAATAGAAGGCACTTGACAGTAATGAATACATTTTTACTTTGTGTATTTGTAGAGTTTCCATTCAATGAGACACATTGACAGGTCTTTATTAGTGCACCAAGTTTATTATCTAGGCTGTAATTTAAGAGACAAAGTACTGACATTAGATTCTGATCAAAGCACCATATTTGTGCTTCTGATCATTTGTTGAACTACAACTAACATTTGAAAATATGCATTGCTTGTGTACAGCACTGTGTGTGTGTGTGTGTGTTTGTCATGACAGAAATAAAACTATACATTAAAACGTGTCTATTATTGTAGCGTGTCTCTGTTTTGTTTTTTTTGTTTGTTTTACTGTAGTGCTAGACTGCGCCTAACTGATCTGTATCTGATTTTATTAGAAATAATGGCCCTTGCATTGTAACTTGGCATTTTCAGAAGTCTTGTGAGAGGCTAAAATGTCCTTATCGATCAGGAAAAGCTTACGCTGCTCAAAGATGGCTCTTGAATTGGAATGGAAAAAGGTCAAGTGTACTGCTTTGTAAAAAAGGGAGGGGAGGGGGAGAAAATTGAAAATCATCCTTTGCCTAGCAGAGAGTTTCTCGCTGCCTTGACACTGGCGCAGCCAAGACAATCCCTTGCATAACCTCTGAATTATTTACATATTCCGGTGGGGTGCATAAACATTACTTTTATATGACTGGGTGGGTGAGAATGGACACAAACATTCCCAGACAGCTATCATCCCACAGTCTTCAGCCTCATGTGGCGGTGGAAGAATCCATATAGAGCAAAGGGCAACAGTATCTGCAAGCAGGGTCGATTTATTGATCTTAACTCAGGGACCAATAGCACTGTCATGTCAGTGACCATCCTATCTCTGCTTAACTCATTGATCATTTGATAGTCTTTTGCCAGGGCACTCGATAGTAATGCAGGGATTAATTCTTAATGTCTACCTTCCCACTGTCTCTGCAAATAAACCTGCAGAGTGCATCATGTCAAGGCATTACACTTTTGATTGGTTTCAAGCAAAAATGTTTCTTTTTGGCTTTAAGATGAAAACTAAATACAAAAAATAAAAAATCAGTTCTGTTCTGTTTGATTGCCTCCCATGAAAAGGCAACTTTTCAAGGATGCTGGTCTCCAGGCCACTGATCTCTATCAATAGCAGTTAAAAGGATGTCTCTGTAGCATACTAATACAAGGGCATTGGATTGTCGAACATGAGGTCCTTAGTTTTGGATGCATATTGAAATAGAAAATAACCTTAGATTGTTCTCTGCCCCTTTCTTTTTCCTGTTTTTCAAGGCACTTGTCATCACAACTTTCTTTGTATGTTATTGACCTTTTCAACAGAATCTTTGCATTGTCGTTCAATTATATAGTTTGCCGTGTATATTAGTCATTGCGTTCCTCAGATGCTTGCAAGAATAAGTTCATCTGAGCTGAACATCCTCCCACAAATAATTGAGCAGTACAATTACAAAAGAGCAGAACTGACATCTGGTATCCGGTGACATTTGCTGGCGTTATAGTTTGTCAACACCCTCCTCAAGTTATTCAATAATTCAGTTTAGAAAAAAAACAACTTTCACACATAAGTAAACACTGCAATGCTGTTGTTTTCTCTCTATAAGTGGAAGCCTGATGTAAAGTGTCACCTCCTGTTTCTCTCTTTCATCTCCTCCTTTTCCACCCACAGAGTGAAAGCATGTGTTTCGGCGTTAGATGTATCATCAGAATTGTGCCTCTGAGCTTTATGAGTGCTCAGAGGCACGGAAACATTTATTCAGAGTCAAAATTTTGAAATATCACTTGAAATTAATGAATTAAGACAAGCAATCTTCACAGTCCAAACCCGTATATTCTGTTTATTTTCAGCAGAAAAGCTAAAAACCTTACTTGGCTAAATTCTGCACTGATTCTTGTATACTTCTATACTTGTAACTGATTCTTCAACTAACTGTTGATATATTTAAACACATTTTGTTGGTGTCTCTTTGGGAATAGTTAGACATTTTGGGAAATATACACATTTGCTTACCTGGTAAGAACTAGATGAGGCCAAGAAAGAGTCCAGCACATAAGTTCCCCCCATTTAAAGGTGAATGGTGCCAGGTTGGATTTTGTTGCCTGAAGCCAGGCTAGCAGTTTCCCCCTGTTTCCAGTCTTTATGCTAAGCTAAGTTAGTCAGCTGCTGGCGATAGCTTTGTGTTCAGCACACAGACATTTGAGTGGTATCAATCTTCACATGTACCTGACCTGACTCAAATAATTCAACAACTAATATAACGTGTCTCTACATAAGTCATGTGATGACATGCATGTAACTGCACTCACACAGACAATTAACTATGTTGGTAAAATGGGTGGTTTAGGCATCATTTTTACTGCATTTAATAATTATTTTAGTTTTGCGTTTTGCCATGCATATTTTGTTGTCTATGGGGCCTTTTTATGACACTTAAAATACTACAAACACACACAATCACAAGCAAATAATCCCCACGCACCTAATGCAAAAAGCCATTACACACACAATTCCCAATGCCTTTTGTGTGCAGTTGAATAATATGTGAGACCCTTTGGGTGTCAGTAAATACTTTCTATGGTTCCACTGAGCAGACGCCTTTAGTAGCCTCAAATGGTTTTATAAGCAGTTCACTGAGGCATGATGTCTCCTTACCTGAAACCCCTACCATTATCCCTCATATTACCACTGATATAATTTATTTTCAGGCACTCTGTAGCACAGACCAATGAATCCCTTGATTGATTCTATTGCTGAGGTTAAAAATGTACTCTCACTCTCCAAAGAGAGCGGCTCACCCATGTGTCTGTCCTTTAGACATGGACTCAGTAAACCTCGAGGAACTCTCTTACACTCTCAACTTTTCTCCAGATGTTTTTTTTGGTGCTGAAAGGATTTTAAGAGGTTTGTCTAGACTGAGGTTAGTGCAGAGGGCAAACAAAGGCCGGCTACTACTGCCTCAAAAGGGATTTATCATCACTGCTGACACTGGAAAAAATATTGCCTTTAATCACTCTTGACAGAAAAGCATAATCATCTGGAATACCTACATTTGACTTCCTGTTTCATGAACAGAAAACAGTGATATAATTTTTAAACGTACTAAAAAAAAAAGTGTGTGACAGTGTAAAACTATCAAATGTGTATGCAAGGCAAGGCAGAACAGCACCAAATACTTCAGTGTACAATGGCGGTTGATCTGATCAAGCTGCCAGCAATGCAACAGTTGATTGATTAAAATGCTGATTAAATCAAACCAAACAAGCTCTAATGAACTCAATTCACTCAGGATCCTAAGAAAACAGGTTACTCTTTGCTTATACCAAAATAGCTTTTAGTGGGCATTTTGCTAAGCCTGTTTCTAATAGTTAACAACTACAGACGAGAGACATGAAGGAAAAATGGGAGGGCATTTTAAGGGTTATGGGTGGGTGTCATGTGTTTACTCAAGAATTTGATGATAAGGGTGGTGGAGAAGGACGATGGGAGGTCTTCCTCATGACTCACAATATAAATCCTGCTGTCGCATGGATGTGAACAGCATATTGATCTTTGCACAAGAAATATAGTCCTTCTAAGCCATTTGCCTTTGTTGATACGTGGCATTGTGGTATGGAAAATGAGTTGCAGAGACTCACTGAACCGCTCCTCAGCATAACTGTGCGTTTGTGTTTTCACTTTCACACACACATTTTTGTCTCAAAGTGTAACAGTTGTGTGTGTCACCATTGCAGTGTGTGCTTACACAGGCTTTGAAGATAAGTCCTCAGTAAAGGGTTGAGTGTCATCTCTATAAATTGCTCTTCGGTTCCAAGCCTCGCCTGTGGAGAAAATATTTGCTCAATCTGAGAAGAAAAGTTCTGAACTTTCAGGTAAAATTATATCCTTGATCTCAGCGGTTATGTGTCAAAGTGTGTGTGTGTATGTGTGTGTGTGTGGGGGGGGGGACTCTTTAAAGATACTGCAATTAAATCAGAATCCCGAAAAGCTGAATAAACAAAGGTGTCTGTGGTTAAACGTTATATACTGTATTACCTACCAAAAATTTGAGTCTGTTAGAATAACACCCTGCCAAGTCTTTGCGAGTTGATGAAACTGTGGATTTACGTTAAAAGGAGCTTTGCTGAGCTTGATAACAGATATCTGTTTGTTTTAAACTTTTGTTTTTCCATCCTAAATTTGGTGATAATTGCTCTCGTCAGCTATTACAGTAAAGCCTGTCTGAAATGAAATTATTCTCAGAAACTGTCCAATGATGTACTGAATTAAAGAAAAAGTGAAAGTATGCCATTGATGCAGTTATTTGGTAAGCTTATGGCCTAATGCTTAAGGAGTCATTTTAGAAAACCTAGCACATTTATTTATTTAACATAGTTCCCTCCTACATTATGCTCTTAGTCAGCAGTCATGGAGCATACAGAACATTTTTGTGTCTTGGACTTTCAGAAAGTGGTCTACAGCAGCAATAAAGTCGTCATCACCGTCATCATCAAAATGGCAACCACTATGCTCCCTCTTCATCTGGGGGAAAAGGTAGTAGTCTGAGGATCCCAAATCTGCATTCTTGGATGGCAGCCATCACAACTTTGGACTTATGGGCTGGAGTGTTTTCTTGGTGGAAGGACACATCACAGATTTGGCTTTCCAGCTCGGAAAGACTCGGAGTGGTGCACTGCTGGAGAAATCTCTTGGGAGAGATTGTCCTTTGAAAGGTTGTGCCAAAACCACTTCTCATCAGGTCCAAGGTGTTTCGGGACCCAGCAAGGTGACACCTTCTTTTTTTTCATCATGTTCATCATGGACAACTGCATGGGTGCATTCCTGTGAGATTCCCAGCTGTACTGCGAGGTATTGTGTTATCCATTGATCAGTCAAGATCATGTCATGGATCAGGTCAATGGTCTCCTGTTTGGTGACAGTGACTGGCCTTCGAGGACTTGGGTCATCTTCCAGGCTCTCTCTCTCACATTTGAATTCAGCTGCCCATTTCTTCACCATCCTGTAAGAAGGGGCACCCTCCCAGAGTGCTGCCACCATGTCCTCATGGACCACCTGATGACTGCAAAAAGGCAGATGTTGTCCATTTTTACCAGACAGTGCTGACTTGCAGTTTTCAATTACCCGAAATAAAAAAAAGAAGTTATTATTAACTTCAAACTTTCTGCATAATCACTCAAAGAGTTGAACTGCCTGTTCATGGAACAAGAGCTGTATAACTCATCTCCTTCTACCTTAGGCAACAAACTTATAGGACTACTTGCACACTACTCATTAACTCAATTCTGTCAGATGTTAAATCTCAACAGAGATGTCTGAAAAAAGACATGGCTTATTAAATATTGCCAACCAAACAGTTAAGGAAAGATTAGAATAAAGCAAAAGCTCATATCATTCAGTAGCAGATGATATACAGTACACCACTCTATTATGCATTCAGCACAAAGTGACAAAAATGCTGTAGAGTGGAACATCAGAACTACTCAGCAAACACAGCTGCCAAATATTATAATTCTCCAACCGCAGTTTGAATAAGAAATGCAAGTTTCTGGATGTGGGGGCTCAGGCCAGTGTTTTAGGCAACCACCAGATTGCTGCATAGGATGTATTCCTTGTGGAAACAGATGGGATGGGGTGTACAGTGGCAGATCATCGTTATTATGGTCACACAGTGGGAGCGAGTTATGGAAAATGTTCCTTGTGAGGCAATGTATCATGGTTCATTCACTCTAGAAAACTAAAAAGAAAATCACTGGATGACAGCGTAAAAGGAAAATAGAAATACTTTGGGTGTGAATGCAATACAGCCATTTTGTCGAAATGAAATACCCAGTGCCATGTAGCAGTTGCGCAATTTGCCTGATTTTCAATGACAAAATGTCCCAATGCTTTAAAGTACTTTTTTTCCTTCCATTTTGAACATCACAATCATAGCCTCCATCAAAATCTCATTTTTGGCACATCTGTAATGTTAGCACTTGCTGCAGAAAAAAAATAAAATAATAATAATAAGCAGAATAACAAAGAGAGGGCGAGCATGAGCTGCTGCCAGTGGTATCAACAGCCTGGGACTAACAGAAGAGAGAAGAGAGAAATAGAGGAGCCTGCTGGGGGGAACACATAGCTCTGCTCTGTGTCCCAATGCTGAGAGAGGAAGGGAAAAGAAGATACAATGCAATATTCTCTTTGGAATTAATTCACTGTCTCTTCTCCAAGAGTATCTAATTTAGAGTTGCTTGCCTTTCTTACTGTCTCAATCTGGCCCTCACTTTCTCTGTCTCTCCCACTTCTTTCATCCATCTCCTTTAATATCTCACTGTTTCCCTTCTGGGGGGGGGGGGGGGGGGGGGGGGGGGGGGGGGGGGGGGGGG
>JBBPCS010004187.1:0-11556 GCA_037974645.1 Hollardia meadi
CATGGAGGGGGAGGGGCTTATGAGCTATACTGCAGCCAGCCACCAGGGGGCCATCCAGATGTTTTGGCTTCACTTTTAGGGAACTCTCATGTCGGCCATCTTTAAAGACAGTCAGTGGTGATAAAAAATAATAATAATATATTTAAAATCATGTTAACATAACTTTTGACCACTAAATAGGATGATTTGTGATTTCAGTTGGAGTGTAAACGTTCATTAAGCTCTTTCTCTCTATGCTGTTAAATCCTGAGGAACCTTGAACTCCCCACCCATCAATCCTCCCCCTAAAACTCATACGGAGAAACAAACAGGGTGACCTTGGTGAGGTAGCGCCCCAGCAGGGAGTGGTGCTCCAGCTCACTCATCTCCACCTCAGCCTCCAGAGTGGCGGGACCCTTGACGGGTGTCACCAGGAGGAGCGTGCCGGTTTGCCGGCCGGAGCGCTGCACGCTGAAGTAGCCCCGCCCACGACCGCCGGCCAGGCCGAAACGCAGTGTGTCACCCAGCACACGAGCCGCCGACACCCGAAAGAGGACGCGGGGTGCTGACATGTTGGACACTACAGACAGGAAGTGGAAGGAGATGGAGTTTGGCGCTTGAGTGCATCCCTTGTCTCCCAGCATGCACGGGTTCCTCTCACAGCGCCTGGGAAACAAAGTGGGTAAATATTGTTAATTTCGGAGTTGCTTTCACTTGGTTCAGTCACTTGTTATTTAGTGTCTGTTCTGACAGAATCTCGCCTTGAGGGGTTCTTTCACTGTTCTTTCTGCAAAAATAAAACTACTATAAAATAAATGAGTATCATGATTTTGATAAAGTTCACCAACGGCGCTTCATGGGAGCCATTGTTTTTAAAGACACATTGATATGAAAAATACATTTTTAAATGTAGACACATTCTATGTCTCTGGGTGCTTCTCAAAGTCAAGGAAGGATCCTCAGACGGCGATTTTATGTTGAAGGACTGTTCCAATGTCCAAGATCCTCTGGATCCTACGAAAGACAGAGTCCTTCACACAGAGAATTTTCAAGGATGCCTCTTTTGTATCCTTGGCACGTCTGAAGTACCCACAATCCACGGCACAGAAGGCTTAGTGGGTCTTTTAAAAATGATTAACCTTTTCATTGACACAATGACACAGACTGGAAAATAATCACATTAAACTGGATATGAAAGAATCACTATAATTGAACTCAGGACATGTGACAGGGCCATATTTACATTTTCATTCAAGACTGGACTTGAGAGCCATAATAAGACCCGTTTTGATCCAAACTCCAGTTCAAAAGGTGGCGGTAATGCACCTAAAAGATGTTTACCAGCCAACCATTAGACTTCAGAAGAAGAAGAAGATGAAGAAGAATGATGCAATTTATGCACACTCACTAGCTTGTTCCATTGTGTTTTCTCTGAATGTTAGGAAGGAGTCTCTCCCGGTCTCTGGAGGACCGGACTTCAGAGGACCCGCCCTACCAGGGAAGGATCTTGGACTTTGAGAAACACCCCTTGTGTTAATTTCTCTGGTATTCCAAATATGTACTTGTTGTCAAAAAACATTTGTTTAACTCTTTTCACTTCCTGTTAATGTTTTTTTTTTTTTTTAAATAATTTTGATGACACATACTCATACATACATTTATCCAATTGAATGCGATTTGCTACAATCTGCTAATGGCTCCCGTCATATCAAACTGCACTTGATGCTTAGCTCATGGGCTGTGTTATCTGGCAAAGCAACATCATAGGTTGGAAATCAGTCAGCAAAACTTTGATTTGCATCTTGAAGGATTTGTGATTGTGGTCTAAGGGCTGGGATTCATTCATCTGTTCATTCTTTTCCTCCTTCTGTCTCCTCTCCAGCTGAATAGAGGCTGGTCGCCAGGTCTAAATCGCTGTGGATCTCCAGAGACTCCATGCTTGGTTTAGTCATGAGCAAATCAAATCTATTATATACAATTATATTATACCCTGCTCACATGTACTGTTTTTAGAGTCAGTCAGTCTCCTAAAGGAACACAAACACGGGCAGATGACAAGATTTACATCACACAGAGCTTTAAGGCTATATAGTTGTGGAAAGTAAAATGTGTGCACTCAAAGTAACGACAGTTTTTTTTAATGAACCCAACAGGTTGCTGTGACTCCTCATTGCCAAGCAGCTTTTAACTAAGACGGAGTCCCAGCTAAAGATCCTCTCTGCCAGAACGAACACCACACACAACCCTTCACCTAAAGCTGACACTGCATGTGGTAATGATACACCCCTGGAAACAACACCGTCCTCGTTGCATTACTAAAACAGAAAATTATGACTCAGCTGCAGCAATAAACCAATGTTTCACGCCTCTCGACTGCCATCAGCTGACTGGAGCCTGAAAACCTCAGCAGGGCGTCCGAAGCCAAACCTCAGTCTGACTCTCGGCCCAGTTACTGTTGGAGGAGGGACACTAAATGTTGGGTGGAGAAAGGAAGTGGGTGATTTATTGTTTTCAAATCTCTCTCCATCACTCTCCCTCTCATTTACATTTTATCTTTTGTCTCTTGAGGTGAGAAGTTTTATAGTTTTCATTCTTTCTCTACTTTGTTTGCAATTTCATTGTGCTCTTCTGATTTCACTCACACTTTTTATAAGGCAGTTGGTTTAGCTGGTTAGCAAGCTAACAGTGATCTTCAAGGCAACTCTTGCAACTTCAATTTATTGTTTTGGATCCATCCACATCTGTCGATTCAGGCAAAACAACCAATCAAAGAGCTTAAAATTTTGTTTATGCAGTTAACAGTGAATTGAAGTTTACCGTTAGCTTAGCTTTATATACATGGAGGATAAATTCAAAGCATTATGAATATGCTAAAACTCTTTAGCCATGCCAGCAACGTGGCTCTAGGGACGGCAATGATAGTCAGTCAATTATTTAGTCCAATACTTAAATCCAAACTAAAATACCTTGAGAAATACCACATGGATGGTACCACAGGATCCCAGAAGATAAAACCTAATAACTGTTGGCACCCTGAGGTTCACATTTTGAGAGAAATGTCTCAACATCTGTAATTTCATTTTATTACTATTAACTTATTTACTGTAGTATTAGTATTTTTGATTATGTGTGTATTAGTATTTAGTATTTTATTATTTTACTTTGTGCTCTTATCCTTTCATCTATTTCTTATTTACTGTTTGGAGGTTTTATTTATTGGTTGGTCTTATTTTATTTACCTTATCTCACTACTGTGAGTGACTATGGCCGTGTCTGTTGGAGTGCTGTTGTGGAGGTCGTTCTGGCTCGGGTGGTTGGGGGAGTCCAGATCGCAGGTTGTGGTGTTGGCTCCCCCGTCTGCTTGGGTTGGGGAGGCTTTTGCAGCTGTGTTTTTGTGGTCGTGGTAGTGGTTGCAGTTCCTGGTGTGGACGGCCATTTATGATGGCGTTTCCTCACTTCCTCAATTCCTGTCTCTTAACGGCTGTTTTTAATGAACACTGTTCTTATTTTTGTGTTTTATTTATTTACATAGTTATGGCTGTGTGTGTGTGTGTGTGTGTGTTGGGGGGTTTATTGTTTTATTATGTGAAGCACTTTGTGTTACATTTTGTTTGTATGAATAGATACAAATAAAGTCTGATTGATTGATTGAATAAAATTGTAAAGAAATTTGGTAGCCTAGACACATTCACGTTTCCTCGGGATAACTTGATGATCTTAACTGTGATCTGAAATTTAAATTTAATTTTACCATTTTAATTTGTTCAATACTTTAGTTTATGACCAAATATGTGAAAAACTAATCAGCCTCAGCTGTAGCGCTAATTAGCAAATGTAATTGGAAATTGGAAATAGGATTTGGTATTGAAAACCAAACATGAACTGAAAAAGGAAACATGGCATTGAAACATTTGTATTTGAAAAAAAGTAATATTGGCACTGAAGCAAATTTTTGGCACTAAAAGAAGTTCCACTGACAGTAGAACACAGATATTGAAAATTATTCCATTTTATTTTGATGTTTTTTATGTTTTTCAATGACAATCAGATTTATTTTCAATTTTCACTAATTTTTTTCCGGCCCTGAGGAGTTCCGTTGCTCGTTGCCCCGCCCCTCAAACCCTGAGAGCTTCAGAGCTCCAGCTCCTCTCCCTTCCCCCATGTGTTCTGCACAGACCAAACACACAGAACTTCGCCTCATGGCAGACACAAGAGCCAGCTGAGGGTTTAACAAGCTCAGGTCTGTTTAGCCAGCAGTCAGGAACAAATTCAACCAACGGGACTCAGAAAGAAAGTTAGCACCGAGCTGCTAACTCCACAAGGAGCGACCGGTTTCCTCCACCTTGCACCATCAAGACTTCACAGCAACGACTGAATTCTTCACTGGAATTGCAACTCTTCCAGCCTCATTTACCTTCTCACAGACAGAATAGCTGGACAAGAGAACATCTTTCTTTCCAAGGACTGGTAACGTTAACCTGGGCCTAGCATACAGCATAGCATAGGACGGCTAAGCACAGAACTGCTTAACTTGATTGATTTTGGTGTTTTTTGACTTGTCACAGAATGACGGACATCTTCCAGATGTAGTGTGGACAAATTGTTGAATGACGAAACACTCTTCTGACCTCACTTGGTGGAAGAAAAGGTCATAAAGAAATAACCAGCCCAGAAGGAAAGTTATCAACAGAAGAATGGATGTGATTCAGGACAGTATGCTCTTACATTGGTGATGTCTTGATGTACGTGGCGTTTTTCATGTTAGGACACTCCACCATTACACACTGGAAATCTCCAAAGGTGTTCACACACACCTGCTCTGCTGTGCAGTTGTGCATCTGGTTTTCACACTCGTTGATGTCTGAACACAAAAGGACAGAAGCGAGTGTTACGAACACGAAGTCCACAGGCCTCCAAACATTCCCCGAACTGAAAGGATGACCTTTGAACTCTGACCTGTGCAGCTGCGGCCGTCTCTGGCGAGGTCGTAGCCAGCTGGACAGAAGCAGTGGAAGCTGCCGGGAGTGTTTACACACTGATGGACGCAGAGCTGGCCGGGCTGACCGAGAGGAAACAGACGACACTCATCGATATCTGAAACACAGACAGAATCCTTATTAGAAGTAATAGAAGTAATAAAAAATCAGTTATTGATAATAATTATTTATAACCTGTGCAGATGTTGTTGTCGCGGCCTGATATGGTGAAACCCACGTCACAGGTGCAGCGGGTGGAGCCCAGGAAGTGAGTGCAGTGAGATGGACGGACGGAGGTGAAGGGGGATGAAGACGTGGGTGATGACGAGGAGGGGGGAGAAGGTGAAGAGGAGGAGGAGGATGCTGACAGAGCAGCAGACACAGGGAAGGAGGAAGAGGATGAAGCAGCAGGAGAGAAGGAGGTCATGGAGTTGCTGGTGCTGTTGAGGCCTGAAAAGAAAACAAAAAAGACCTCATAAAACTACTGGTGCTGAACCAGTACAAGTATTATAATTATGGTACAGTATCACTAAATTTACGGCGGCACATGGGCTGCTGGCCGCTCCACTTCAGGGACTCCAGACACACTCGGGTCCGTGGGCCAATAAGCTCGTAGCCAGGCTTGCACAGGAAGTGGACCTCGTGTCCGATGCCAAACACCCTGCCCAGTCTGCGGCCGTGAGTGGGGGGCTCTGGTTTGGGGCAGGACGCTGGAAGCAGACAGAGATGTTTACATTCAGAATTATATCCTATTTGCTAGTATGCTTTTTTTTCAACAGCCCCAGCGTGTCTTGTCAGCCTGTTTTCATTCCTGGGGTGTCAAATACCGCTTTCTTGTCACATCCCTCCACGTCTGATCCAGACACACTGCAGGCTTTCATGTACCTTCAGTGTAAACACATCTGTGTCAGTATGAGAAGATGAAAACAACTGCATGGTTTACAAAGTGACCAAGAGCGGTGGAGGTCGTGGTTGAGTGGTGCGTCACACTCATGACTTTCAACCGGGTTAGGTTAAAACCAAATGGAACCGGTCTTTTCCTAAACCTATCGGGTGGTTTTTGTGCCCAAACTTAAAGTAAACTATACGGATTAAGGGATGTGAGCCTTTGCGCTTTGAAGACAGCAGCATAAGAGACGGCTTTACGTGTTGGCGACTGGATGAGACACTCCCATTGAGCCCATAAATGGGAGTGTAACTGCTCCACAATCCGTCAGAACACATCGTGTTTCATTTGTCTTAACTTTTCCCGCTGAAGTTTCATATCAAAATAATGAATAAAGTAAGACTTCAGCCCAGTGCAACTTGGGAAAAGATGGCTGCAGCTACATTTCAGGTGTGTACAGGACATGTTCAACACGTTCCTGCAAATGTTTCACAATAAAAGCCTTGTTAAGAAATGAAGAGTTTCTGTCCACTGAAACACTAGAGGGCTTTTCATTTGAAACAGATACAGGAAGTGTTGATTTTTATTAACAGAATATTATAGTAACTTTAACAGGGCAAATGGTAGCGGATCCAATCGAGTCTTCGTACTAAAGTATTGTAGTGTGTAACATAACGTTAGACCTGCACCAACAGGTTACTGATGAGAGCTCCCTCAGGTGGCCGGAGAAGAATAGCTGCGCTGTGTGCACAACTCTCAACTCTAGTACATCACAACACAACACACCGAGGCAGCACCCTGTGGCGCTGAGCTAATTGGCTAACCCGTGGCTCCTGCTAACTAGCCGCATGCTGCTAGCTCTCTACAACTTCACCTGACAAATGTCAGCTCCGTTCAGTTGCATAAAATCAAACCAGTTTAAGCTCGTACACTGGACCGGACGAGAAAAACTGAGAACTTTACTAACCGTACTAGGTGGGTTCCATCCACCTGTGCAACAAAGAAAATTTGAAAAGGTTTTTATGCTTGAATAAAAAACAAATGGAAATAGACTTGTAGTGAATAAATGATGATGTACATGAAGTCACTCAAACTCCCAGTGAAGAGCTGAAAACATCAGATCCGTCTGGAGTGAGGAGACTTTAACCTTCCTCTCATTAATACATGATGAAATAATCAGAAATGTCATATTTCCTTAGTTTCCATATCTCCATCAGTTTTGCTTCTCACCGCCAGCCTTAAAGATGGCCATGGTGCTGTTGTGCAGAGCGCTAATCTTCTTCCTCAGGGAGCGCAGGCCCTGCTGGTATGACGCCTCATGGACTGCCAACATCTTCTCCACCTGCCGCAGCGAGTTCACCAGGTCGTGGGTGGATGGACACTCCTGCGGACGGGATGGGGAGGTTAGATTACAGACTCTCCTTTATGAAGAGTTTATTTGCTTGTGTTTTTTTTTTAAAGTTCCAGGGCATTGAGCTCTGAGGGCCACCAGAAGGTTCCGTTTATCTGTTTATTGAAAAGAATTGAAAACTGCTAGCCTAGCTCCATAACCCCTCCTAGCTTACTAAGAACCCTAGCTCTGTCTGGTTTACATGTTGTACCTTGTTTATTGAACAGGTGCAGAAGTAGATGTGAAAATAATACATTGTGGTTTAGCAGGGACTGGTGACTAGCTTGTTAGCTAACGAGATACAATGTAAATCAGACAGCAGATGGTGTATTTGCTAAATCGGTTTAATATTTCTGCTTTTTTCACCACTTTTACTGACTGTTTGCTCGAGTTACTCCAAAACAGAGGAAACGCACACAAAGAGTGAAGTGAACTGTTTGCAACTTCCTGTTATCTTAGAGTTGTGACAGTGTTTCTAATGGTAATTTGTGGAGGATATTATGAGAAAATGGTAAAGGATTTAGAGGAGCACATTCAGCAGTTCAGAATACAAATCAGGTTTGGTGTTGGAAGGTAGAGATTTTTTCCCCCTTTGATGGAGCTAAGCTCTGCTAGCTAAACTCTGCTAGCTTAGCTCCACCTCTATGATTTTCAGCTAGCGGAACTGTTTCCTCGTTCAGACACCGTTCGCTAATATGTTCCATACTCGGACACTTCCGTCCTGACGCATTTTCCGATCTTTTCATGGGCCTGAAATTTGTCGATCACCACTGAAGCGTAACAGAAGTATTTTACAAATGTTTAAGAACCTAAATGTAGAATTTTATATGTATACATGAACATTTAGGTGTCTAATTACTATGTGAACGTGACTTTGATGAGAGAAAGTACTAAGATCATGTTGGGCGATGGTCTTTCCCCCTGGAAGTGTGTCTGTATTTTCACTGTGCTGCATTTGTCAAAGAATATTGTCTTATTTTGAAGACAGGAAGTGCGGTCCCAGATGGGATGTACATTGATGTTGGTTTGGCAGACTCAGAAAAAGCGTAATACCCAAACAAAGCCAGCAACGCTCAGTGTTTACAACGTGGAGATACGGGTGTCCAGATGAGGATAAGGTTAGCACACTGCTAAAGACAAAGCTAAAGTAAATGATTGAAATGATAAACTTTTAGAAAGATAAGAAGTTAGACTTTTCTTTAACAAATTTAGATTAACTGATAACATCACACCACCACTTACAGTTGATCACCCACTCACAGTATGAAATGGTTCACACTTCCAGTCTTCTAGGTGGGCGTGGTCACTTCTCCCCCATCCCCACCAGGCATTTTTAACACCAACATTAAATTTGATGTTTTTATCTTATTTTGCTGCTCGTTTTTTTCTGTTAACTGAATATGCTCGCTGCAGATCTCCAGATCTCTGAGTGTGTTACTGAGACAGTTGTCGAACAAAGTTAGTTTTATCACAGATACAGGAAATAACTTGTCACTGAACCGCCTCGGTTCCTGAACTTCTCCGTTCCTGAACCGCCTCGGTTCCTGTTTGCTAACAGTTTCCCCTGTTTGTGCTAAGCTAGTCTAAACATCCTGGACCTACATTATCTGTACTGGACCCACAGAGATGGAACTCATATCCACTTTCCCATCTGACTGTGAGGAAGATGTCAATAAACACATCTTGAAAATGCCATACTGTAAAGAAATATAATCAATAAATGTCATTAATAGCTTCTCTGAAACCTACAGATGTCCTTGTTATACAGAAACCTGTTAATGTAGTGTCTTTGTGAAGAGGATCATATCAAACCCTCACTGGGTCCAGTTATCTATAAGAAGACTCACCCACACTACAAGCAGCAGTGTGTTTCAGGTGTGAGGTCTATACATAGAGGTGAGGTTTTCAGAGCCGCCGCCTGCTGCAGTAACACCTGGGTGAAAATTGGACCTGAGCCCGCTGCTGACCTCACGCTAACGGCTAAAACACTGCACTCAAAACAACAACAACAACAACAACAACACAAAGTCCGTCTGTGCTTGGAGACGTTTCTCTGTGGTTGTTACAGGCAGTGACTCGGACGTGGCTACAGAGGAGAGTTCAACATGTTGGAGTCAAGAGTTCGTTCAAAAATATCACATTACAAAACATTTTGTGACCCTCAGGAGAGAAATAATATGAATGAAATATTCCAGAATTAAATGAAGTTAAATTAAATTAAATCTAATTTCAGTTGAGTGAATATTATAAGATAGTTTTATAATGGTGCTCTACACTAATTAAAACTCATATGTCTCAACTCATAACAAAATGAAGATTTCTGATTACACAACTTATTCATTCAAATTAATTTGTTTTCAAGGTCTAAAGATACTGTATAGGCTATACAAAAATGAAAATATTACGTTCATCTTTTACATGCTTATTCCTTTTATTTTAAACGCTTTCCTCTCATCACAATTATCTAAAATCAAAATACATTCTTTTATCAATGTAATTTGTTTGGTATCACAACATGTTGAACAAACTGCCTGTCAGTGATCATCATCAGGCAACTGTGAACTAAATTTCAGCTTTTTGTCCTTTCATTGATCCCATCCTGTTAACATGCTGTTCATCATATAGATCGCATAAATCATACAGCCTAACTTATATAATGTAATATACAGTATTTCCTCTATTTCATTAAGTAATAATGATGACCCTGGTAAAATAAAATGAAGGGAGGAATTTTTGTGACCTTTAAACTTTTATACACATATACTTTTTAAATCAAATTTTTAAACTTTAAAAAAAAATTTTTTTTTTTACAAACCAGAAACTAAAAAAAATAACAGCAGGAAAAACAATGAGTTAAAAACCAACAACATAAAATAGATTTCACAAAATATGTATCTTAATATTGAGATTCATGTAAAAGATTACATCACAGACGGCAAGGAGGAAAATCTGCAATAAAAATTAATAAATAGGTAATTAAATGACACTTTTTGTCCATTGTGACTTTTTAAATGAGAGGAAAGTCTTCATGTGAACCTTCATCGCAGGCTCAGGATTCAGTGTGAATATCAGTTTAACAGAATGTGATATTTTTCATTTAAAAGGTTTTTTGAAGAGGTGAAATCATCCAGCGTTTCACAACAAAACAGCAAAACTCTGAACGAAAAAATGAACACAACAGAATTTTGACAAGAAATAATTTCTTAATCTTTTAACCCTGATTCCAAATTGTGCTTTAATCTGATATATTTGACGTATCGTGAGTACAGAATACGGCTCAGTTTATAATAAAAGGGTGAAATAAGCAGAGTCACCTGAGCAGAAGAAAAGAAGATGTGATGAAGACACAGCGTCAACATAACGACCCCAGCGGACTTCATCCTGATCAACCTGCTCTCCGGAGGAACTCCCAGCAGACTGAAGATCAGCTCTGTTCCACTCGTCCGCCGCTAAACTAAATCACCTCCTTCTGTTTCTTTTCGAGGGCACTTGCCAAATTTCTCCTCCACTCACTCACATCCACCCCTCCACCCTTCTCCCCGTCAGAGGTGGGAGCTGGAGGAAGAGGAGAGCGGCTCCCACATCTGGAACACACTTTCACATTTTTTGATCCATCAGCATCCCCCAGAAATAGACCCTCAAATTAAAAGAAGTCTTTTAATCATCATCCGCACAACAACAAAGCAGCTACATTTTGGTGGCTATTTCAGATTCACTCCCCGGCTCAGGAATGCGACTTCTGCTCCAATTATAGCGATTATACTGTTGTGAAACCTGCCGTCTTGCTGGATAATGTATTGTGGCTCCCAAATGACAGAGCAGCCATATCTGCTGATAGAGCCGCCCAGATTATCCCCCACCAGAAAAAGAGCTGCAGGGATCCTTAAAGCAAGTCGAAACTTTCACTCATATAAACTCATATATGAAGTATGATAATGGCAACTTATGAACATACTCTATAATCTCCTATAGGAAGGTCTTTTAAATCTTTCCACATCTGTGAAGGGAGAGAAGCAAATGAAAAGAGAAGAAACAAAGTGGTGGCTTTGAACGTACTGAACAATCATCTTCTCTCTTCTATTTGACCAAACAAGACCTTGAATGTCATTGAAGGCTCCTTGAATTTGATTGAAGAGTCTCTGTGAGGCTGTACTTACTGTTAGCATGGTAAGATATGCTAATTAGCATTAGGGCGTGGTCACACCATCAAACGAAAAATGTATCCACCGTTTAAATCAGTTATGTGATTTTCTACATAACAATAGGTTATTTGAAGTTTTCCAGTCAGGTTTTCGAACGCATCATAGCACAGAGACTGCATTGGT